>CAUYQG010191189.1:0-15452 GCA_963574415.1 Tarsius wallacei
AGGTTTTATTTTTAGTGTTTTGAGAAATCTCCATGTTGTTTTTCATAATGACTATACTAACTTACATTCTCATTAACAGTGTATAGGAGTTTCCTTTCTCCACATTTTCACTAGCATTTGGGATGGGTTTTTTTGTTTGTTTGTTTGTTTGTTTGGGAAATAGTCATTCTAACTGGAGAGAGGTGATATCTCATCTCATTGTAGCTTTGATTTACATTTTCCTGATCACTAGTGGTAAGCATTTTTAATATAGTTTTTGACTGCTAGTATATCTTTTTTTGAGAAATGTCTATTCAGATCTTTTGACCATTCTTTAATTAGATCATTATTATTTTCATTATTTTATTTTGCTGTTGGGTTCTGTCCCTTGTATATTCTATGTATAGTCCTCTCTTGAATGAATAGTTTGCAAATATTTCCCCCCCAATCTTCAGGTTATCTACTCACTCTGCTGATTGTTTCCTTTGCTGTGAAGAAACTTTTTAGTTTGATACAACCTCATTGGTCAATTTTTTATTTTGTTGTCTGTGCTTTTGAATTCTCCATAAATTTTTTTTACAGACAAATACTATGAAGTATTTTCCTTATGCTTTTAGTAGTTTCTGGCCTTACATAAGACTTTAATCCATTTTTGAGTGTTTTTTTTTAATATAGTAAGTGATTTGGTGCCTAGTTTATTTCTTCTGCACATGGATATCCAATTTTCCAATGACTGTTTACTGAAAAGACTGTCCTTTCCCCAATGTGTATTCTTGACAACTTTGTAAAAAATCAGTTGACTATAAATAAGTGGATTTATATAAGAATTCTCTATTTGTTCCATTGGTCTATATATTTATTTATATGTTGGTCCCATGCTGATGTGGCTGCTATAATTTTGTAGTAAGTATATTTGAAATCAGGTAATATAATGCCTCCAGCTTTGTTTTTCTTCCTCAGGATTTCTTTGGCTGTTCGGGATCTTTTGATGTTCCATATATACTTTAGGATTGTTTTTCTATTTCTTTGAGGAATTTCATTGTTATTTTGATAGAAATTGCATTGAATTTGTTAATTGTTTGGGGTTGTATTTTCATTTTAACAATATTACTTTTTTCAATCTATGAGCGTGAAATATCTTTTTCTATTTTTCTATTCTGTTTATTTTCAAACAGCCTGTTATCAAGCTCACTGATTCTTTCCTTTGCTGGATACATTCTGCTGTTGAGAATCTCTAATAAATTTTTCAGTTCACCAAATGTTTTTCTCAGTTCCAAGACTTCTGTTGAATTTTTTAAATTATTATTTCAATTTTGTTAAATTTATCAGATAGACTTTTTGAATTGCCTTTCTGTGTTAGCTTGTAGCTCATTGAGTTTCCTTAAAACTGTTATTAATATTTTAGATTCTTGGTCAGAGAGTTTATACATCACAGTCTTGTTAGGGTCAGTCACTGATTACTTTCTTTGTTTATTTGGTGAGGTCATGTTTGCTGTTGTTTCTCATGGATGTATGTCTAACATCTTTGCAATGAAAGACTAATGACATATTCTGGTTTTCTCTGTCTTTTTTATTGGAAATGTTTGCTTATAAATTTTTTTATTTGCCTACTGATTTTGGGTTTTTTTTCACTCAGTTATTGCCTTTTTTTCTTTTGGCACTGTATTTTAAGACCAGTTTGCCTCCGTTCTAGCAAACAATCAGAGTACTGTGTATCCCAAATGCGGAAAGTTCCAAAGGGCTTATCCCAGTAGAGTGGGAAGACTGGCTGGAGGGTTATGACCCATGGACTTGTGAGATAAACTTCCTATAACATGATACAGCTAAACAGTCTGATTTGGTGACTACTTTGACCAAGTTATAGAGCAGAGTTTCCAGGGCTGGAGATGGTAGTTTTGTCTTCCATTTTTGTCTTTGGTTGTCCTCAGGAATATTTCTCCCCTCAGGTAATTCTGATGCAACCTGTGGATTATGGCAGAGACAAGCCTCCTATCTGGGAGCCCAAGATAATGGGGACACTGGGCTGGGTGTTGACCTCAGTCTCACAATTTCTAGTATACAAACTGTGAGTTGTAAAAAAATTTTTTTTGCATGTTTGGTGCTAGTGGATTAAGGGCAGAGGCATTGTGGATATGGAAGTCATGTTTTCTTATTGTATGCTTGGAAATTTTTCACTTCTCTATGGTCCTAAGCATTGTCTCATCACCATAATTTAGCTCTGGGATATTGCTGGTGATAATCTTGATGCTGTTTGTTTTTGGTTTTCTGTGAGAGAGAAAAGTAAAGCCAACTTGCTTCTTTGTCACCATCTTCTCTCAGTTGGATTTCTGTACACTTGTAATAAAAAAATTTTTTAAAAATTTAAAAATCATCATGTACATAGCAGCAGTAATAAAACACTTTGGACTAAACTGAAAAAAGCCAAACAATTGTACACTGGAAATTACAAAGCGCTGATGAAGGAAATTAGAGAAAGACACAAATAAATAAAAAGACAGCCTGTGTTCATAGATTAAAAGAATATCATTAAAATGTCCATGCTACCTGAAGCAATCTATAGATTAAATCCAATTCTTATTAAAAATCTCATCGAATGATGGTTGTCAGGGCTTGGGAAAGGGAAGATGGTGTGTTTCACTCAAGGGATATAAATTTGTGTCATACAAAGATGAAAAAGTTTTAGATATATACTGTATAACATTGTGCCTATAGCTAATAATATGGTATTATCAATGGAAAACTTGTTGAGATTTTATTTGTTTATTTATTTATCTATTTGAGTTAGAGTCTCACTCTGTCTCTCAGGCTGGAGTGCAATGGCACAATCACAGCTCACTGCAGCCTGGACCTCCTGGGCTCAGGCAATCTTTCTGGCTCAGCCTCCAGAGTAGATGGGACAATAGGCATGCACCATCACTCCCAGCTATTTTTTGATTTTTGTAGAGATGAGGTCTCACTATGTTGTCCAGACTGGTTTCACACTCCTGTCTTAAAGTGATCCTCCTACCTCAGTCTCCTAAAGTGCTGGGATTACAGGAGTGAGCCACCACTCCCCACAAGAAGATATATTTATAGTGTCTCTTTTAGCACAATAAAAAAATTAGGTTGGTTAGCGTGGAAGACACTTTGCCTTCCAGATTTTCCTGCAAAGTTGGACTTGCTTCCCTGCCACACGTGAAGTCCTGTCAGCTAATTCTTTTCATCAGCTCTTGCAAAGTCTGTCACAGCTGCAGAGTGCCTCGTGGCCTGAGAATAAATCCTACCAGGTAATCCCATTCCCTGACTGAATAATGTGGGATTTAGAGGACAACATTTTATCCTGATTCCAGAGATTGTGAAAGGCAATTCAGGGATATTCTCTGACTTGGTCAAGACCTCATGGAACCTGTGCAGCTATTCATATTTCTTCTTTTGCCCAAATATGATGCTTCCCATTTTCTAAACCTAAATTAATCTCTGCTACCTGTGAAAACAATCTCTAGCAATTCTGAACTGAATGTTACACTTTTGGGGTCTCTATTGATATTTATAAAACAGTCTTTTCTGGTAGTTGAAATGTTTCTTTAATGAGGATATCAAACTCTCTCCACTGGTCTATTACTTCCATCCATCCATTCATCCATTCATCCATCCATCATCTATCCATTAATTTCTCATACCATGCATGCAGTTGAAACTTCCAAGTATTTTTTATGTGCTGTATGTTGGTCTTTGTCTTTTAGAAACTCCTGATCAGATGGAAAAGGTAACATATTTATGTGCAATGGCCATTAAAAAAGAAAGGGCAGAAATAGAGCAGTAACTAAACTCTACCAGACAGATGTAGTGTAGAGGCACAGAATTACAATGGTGGTTGTGTGAGTGAAAAATAAAAGATGGATAGGAAAAAAGGAGTGGTTTTTGGTGGAAAAAATAACAAGACATGGTGACCAATGGCTATGTGAAACACCTCAGAACCTTCTAAAGAAAAAACTAAAAAGTATTATTTATGCACATAAATTGGGCCCATTCATTCATAGATCAACCACTGTAACTTGTTCTAAATATCTTAGAAGTTAGACCCCCCAAAAAAACCTGTATGCCTTGTTAATAAAAATTATGCTCTAGTTCTAATTAGTACCTGGCTTCAAAATTCGAATTATTTCTTGTTGATTTGTTTGTTGTGATTATTTCTCACATTTTATTTTTTAATAAAATAACTTATATTCTACTGACCTCCCACATATAACACTTGTAATTGTTAGTGGAACTCCAAATTCTACCAGTCAATTTATTGAAACAGTCATGCAAATTGATTGTTTTGTATTTTCCTTGATATCTTTTACCTCCCACCTTCACTCTATAATTCTCTTGATAACTGTTAAATTCAAGGTTTATTATATTTTAAGAATGTATTTTCCAATTTCCAAGTCCAGTAGCTAATCTTAGCTTCATGATCTTAATAACATTTCCCCTGTAACCATGAGAGTCAGTCTCCAACTGGATTTTTTAGTCATCAATGTTTGTAAATATTCAAATCTGACCTTTTCCAGTGCCTTGCTAGACATAATGCTTTCCTGTTACTACTGAAAAAGTCTACAAAAGGAAGCATCAGTAGAAAATGTATTCCTTTTTCCTCTGCTGAAATGCAAAAGGTAGCTCAGAATTGCACTTTTGGTCTTGACATGACACATGTCTTCCGTGCTCTCTGGATGATCTTCATGTCAGTCTTGCACAAACTAATGGAATCCTGGTCTGCTCTACTCTGGCCTATATTTAAGTTGAAGAGCAGTGGTTTTACACTATTTGAGTACTGAAAGCACTTTAATCTCAAACTATTTATTGGATCCTCTGCATAAGAGTACTTACATTTTTTCTCTTGGTTGTTGGTGGTCAAGAAAACACATGACCAAAAATTACTCTAAATTCAGCAACACTAAAGTAAATTTTTATTATATTTGCTATTGGGATATGCACTGGCATCCATAAGATCATGTACATAGGCAAGTTATTTGTCAGATTTTGTTGTGCGTAAGGACATGAAGAGCTTCAACTTCTTATGTGTTTGTTGCCCCCCAGGTATCCCCAAGAGATTAGGAACCATTTTCAAAGATGACAGCGACCTGTCAATAATTTTACCATTTTCAGACCATTAATGAGGTGTTTTGTATAAATTTCATAGAGCTTTTATTGAAAATGAACAAGACAATGAAATACAAATACAACTTGTCTATTTTTCTATAATTGGTCTTACATCCAGCGGGAATATTCTTAAAAATATTATTTTACTTTTAAATATTAATAAGATAAGGAAGCCTTGTGCTATACTTGGTACATTGTTATTCCTGATTTATTTTTAACTTTCCTTTTGAGACACTCCTATGTGGTCAAGGGTCCCTGGGTAATCTTACCCTCTGAAACCATATTCCTTCTGAAAGTGATGCCAGACCATCACCTAGCTTCCCAGGCTTCTATGGTCATGTCACTATAGCCTAGTTGACCTATCTTGCTTTAGTGTTAATATTTAACTTCCAAGTGACAAATTTATAATCAACAGTATCTTTTTTTATCATTGTTCTAATTACTGAGAACACATATTTCATGGTGTGGTTTCAAGCATTTGGCCAGATGGATGGTTGGAGAAATACATTTTTATATGATATTTTATCAGAAAGAGTTCTATCATGACACAAAGTTGATCACCTTTTTAAAGAGCTTATAAAGCCAACAATGATGTTAGTCAGTGTTACTATATGTTTATAAGTTTTTCTCCATTAGAATAGTTTGATTCCAGATATCAAAACATAACTATTTTTGTTACCCTTATTTAAAAAATCCTGAAACCTTCCAAGAGATAAAATAAAAGTAACCCACAAATATTACCTAGTGTATTGTTTTGATAGATTATAGCCGTCTTAAAGTGCATTAGGAAATTTGAAATAACAATTTAAGGAAAATGTGCTTACTGTGCTCACATGACTTCACATCATCATGGTGTGAGTTTTAGTGTGAGTTTTAGCTTTTGATTACCAGCAAGTTGCAGATGTTGATTCACATAATATATTTAATGCATTTGTCTCTGCTCAAATTTTGGGGGATTAACTATTAAATATGTTAGAATGCAAACAGAAGAACAGCTATTGTTTCATATAGTTTACAAATAATTTTTAGACTCAGCCTTCTTAGGTATTTTAAGGCTGATCACATTACCAGAGCAATCTACCATATGTAGCATTTCTACTCTCTGAACATTAAGAGAGTGAAATCTAATACTATGTTAATGTAATCTTCTATATCTTTCTGAATACTTACAGTATAAATTTTGCCTGTGTATATTTTTATAATCAGTCATCTACATATATATATTTGTAAAGACAAAAAAGTTTACAAATTTAGAGTACTCATACATGCATATGTTTATATATATAAATATACATATATGTGTATATACACACATCTGGGATTTTGCCCAAATATATTTAGGGGTTTGTAATTTCCATTTTTTGTCACAATTCATTTCTGGAAACTAAATTGTGAATGGTGTAAACAACAGATTATAGTATTTTCCTCTAAGGACATTCTATTAAAAATTATATATAATTTATATATATGAATTATATATGCATTTATTATATATTATTATATATATTATTATATATATTATTATATATATAAATTATATATACATTTATATATACAATATATATATTATTATATATATAAATTATATATACATTTATTATATATTATTATATATATTATTATATATACATATATATAAATTATATATACATATCAAAGGCAATGGCTTAAAATACTGAAAGTAGGTCCCAGAAGAGAGTTCCAGACTTATCCAATGTTTTATAGACATTGTATTATGATTATTTTACCAAATTATTGAATATCCAGCAATTATTGGAGTCATATAAAAATTACATAAATTTGAAGTACTGCTAAATGGACACACATTTGTATGCTTAATACTTATAGATATCTTATGTGATTTAAAGACGAATTATCTGCTTTTAGTCTGTTATGACACAAATCAGTGGATGACCTTCACATGTGTGACATACTAGAATGAATTTAAGAAAATTTAGATTCTATCAAAAATCTATTTTAGAGTACTAAATTAGTTAGTTAATGTATATTTGTAAGAATGGTTAAATTTATAAATAACAGTGGCTTTATGGCCTGCAGATTGCACATATTCTGAGTTATTGCAATGCCTGAAAGAGTCAGCTGTAACTTCACTCCCTTTATTCCTCTCTAAAAAAAAAAAGAAGAAAAAGGCCATTGCTTTGCTAAGCTCTGGTCTGGCCATGTGGCTCTTTGAGCTATGGCCGCCATGGTTCCTAGTTTTGGTCCCCTCCCCTACCTTGAGGAGGTGACTCTCCTCTCTCTCACTCTCTCTAATTTACTTTCTAAATAAACTATATTTTCCAATCTAAAAAAAAGAAGTATATTGAGAGACATGTAAGTGACTCACATTATTATCAGGAATATTTTGAGCCTGCTTTGATTTTAAAAATAAATGAATAATTCAAAACTGGAACTTCATTCTTGATTAACAAAGTGACTTGTAGTAGAGACATTCCTATGTCTTGCAACACCATGGATAAACTTTATCATTATAAATATACGTTATAGCACCAGAATTAAAATTCACCTATTCTATCAATTATTGTAACTAACATTAATATACTACATATTGTAAACATTACATATTCAAATAAACATTCCTTTGTAAGTAAATAGATTTACATGAAAATGTTTTTGCTGACAGTTATTAAATTGAGAAATATTTTACGTTTTCAGATGTGAATAGTATAAGTTTCTTTACAAAGCTTCCTGAAGGAAGTTTTTTCTAATAACTTTCCCCGTAGTGAGCACAGTCATTATTCAAAATTCTTCTGTTGATTTAAGTTTTAACTTAAATAGTAGTTGGAGGCTAATAAGCATTTGTTTCGGATGGCGATGGTGGTAGTAGTGGGTTTCATAATGAAAAACATTTTCAGGCAGCAGATAGCAAACACCCTTGGCGTTGTCCTGCCTGTCGTGCCCTTCACACTGTATCTTTTCTTTATTACATCTATCTTTCTTAATTTATTAAAGAAAAAAAGAGAAGCAGTTTCAGAGTGGTAACCCAACATCTTTTCTTTCCCTTCTTCTATTTCTGAGTTTATTTAGTTCAATAAAAAGCCTTGTGGCACATCAATTCAAAGCAGTGTTAGCCATGAACTCTTAGTTAACCATTCATAGCCACTACCAGTTTTGCTGAGCTAATTTTTAATTTAGTTTAGAGGTGAAAAGTTTACATACACTATTGTATTAAGACTAGAGAGACCTGCTTCTAGAAACCATAAGCTAGAACTCTGCTGCCTCCTCTTGCTCTACCTTATTTTTATGTATTAAAACCACATCCAATTGGACATCTTTTGAACACAAGACTTGTCTTTCCATAATACATATTAAAACAGAACCTTAGTTAAGAGCAGAAAGATACAAATAATATTACAATCTGACAGTAGATAGTATATTGTCTACAGGTCATCTCAGTACTTCATATGCTATTGGAAAGCAATAAAATAATGTAATTAAAAATATTTTCATAGATATTTAATGTGATGCTTCAAAATTTCAACCCTAAGATAATTTGGAAAGACAAGGATAAGAGTAGTTTATCTAATGATAGGAAAAGACTTAAAGATGAGAGATTAGAGTGTTGTCCTCCAATGACTGGGGAGATGAATGGTGAGACTCTACACACTTTCTGTAATGTGTTATATGCACCCTTATGGCATTCAACTACAAGATTTTGAAGCTTAAAACCATTACTTGCATTTTGTTGGTTATTCTCCATTATGAACTAGAACAAGTTATAATATTTATTGTATATTGATTTATACAAGAAATCAACAATTTCTTCTCATATAATCCTTCCCAGGAGTTAGCCAAATGAGTTCTTAGGTGAATAAACTTAAAGCTTAAAACATATGGACCAATAAAAGGTTAATACATTTGAAAATTAAGTTATAACAAAAGGATACACCATAGTAAACATGTTAACATAAGAATAATTGATTTGCACTGATTAGATCACTTATCTTCAAAATTCTTAGTTTCATGTGATCATGAAGGACTGCTATTCTTAGACAATCTCTTGAATGTAGAGGGGCTGACTTTTTATAACTGTCAACCAAAGAACTGTATGTATGGCCTGAATTTTTTAGAAAACAGAGATAATTTCTAATGTGCTACTTGAAAACAGACTTATTACACACATTTATGCTTATAAGAGCTAAAACAAATATATGCATTCACTTCCTCATGATGCTGCAAGAGGCATCTGGCTTCTTTTCCATTATCTGATGCTGCTGTGCTACAGCGTGCTTTTCAGTTTTAGTTCCTGGATCAATAGTTTTCAGCCCTAAGAATTGATCATCTATCTGCTGGGAAGAAAATGAGGGAATGTTTGACTTTTCAAAAATTTCTCTATTGCAAAATACACTTATATTGTAAGGGAGGGATAAAATAGTCTCCTAAAAATAGGTTTTTGAACAATCCATTTTGGAAGGCATGGAAAGCTATAGAATTTTGACATTTTTTTCAAGTATTAAATATATACACATTCTTTGAGAAGTAAATGTAAACTTTGCATGATAGTTATTACAACATAGTTCTTTCATAAGGCATCTTGTACTTTTCAGATGTTTTCTGTGTAGTTGTCTATTTTTAATTAACACTTGAGAATTTTTTGAGATCTATGCACAATAATCACATGCATAAGTCATGCAACTCCCACAACGTTACAGTGATGATACATAGTCTCTTCACCTCAAGCTGTTGTCGCTTTGTTTAGGCAGTGTGTATGTTAACCCTCTAGAAACATATTTTAGAATATTTACAGAAGGAACTGTAATATAATAACATGGTATCCTTTAGAGTGTGTATATCTGATGAAATTTATTTATATTTTTCTAGTTTCAAAGCTTTAAATTAGATTTCTAGTGCAGGGTTGCAAAAAGCTAAGTAAGGGACAGCAAAAATATACTTCCAATTGCTTTAGCTTTGGCACTTAGATATGTTTGGTTTTTTTCCTTCAGGTATTGTAAAAATTCAAATATTTTACTTACTAGATATCTGGAAGCATCTATAGTAATTGTTGTAATGTAGAAATCAAAACAAATCTAAACCATAAATTCTGACTATTACTATAAGAAAGTCCATAAAATTTGAAAATGCAGAATATATAAACTGTAGAAAGCAACACAGTTCATCACATAACTAAAATAAATGACCTACAGCAAGTTTGGCACTATTGATATTTGGGGCCAGATAATTCTTTGCTGTGATGACCTGTACTATGCATTGTAAGATGTATAGAAGCATCCTGGCCTCTATTCACTACTTACTAGATGCCAGTAATAACTTTCCCCGGCTCCACCCGACAAGTTATGACAATCAAAATGTCAAATGTCTCCCGAGAGAAGGCAAAATAACTCCTCACTGTTGAGAATCATGATCTAACTAAAAGTTTATCAATGCATGCATTTGCAGGTGTATTTATGGGGTAGATCTCTGGAATAATGATTGCTAGATTGGTTGGCAGTTTTAGCAAGCATTGTCACATTTCTTTCCATAAAATGTACCACTTTGTACTGCCACTAGTCATACAGGGTAGGACTTAGTGTTTCATAGTGTCACAGAAAGGAGAATGGTCAAACTTTGCATCTTTGCCAATCTGACAAGCAAAAGAAAGTGTCTCTCTGCTGCTTTGATTCATATTTTCAAGCTTATTTTGGTGGGATGATATTTTATTCTTCTCTTGTCAAGAAGACCAGCTCAGGAGCATTTATTTCTTCTTTAAAGTCATGCATTCCAAAAGTGGTCATTGTTAGGACAATTTAAGAAATGAAAAAAAAAGTTATTTGTGTCTCTCTTTCTGATCTTCAATTATTTTGTTAACTCATTTCTTAAATATATTTAAACACATAATTTTTAAAAAACCTTGAGTTTATAGCTTTTATGCAGCTATAAAATGAAGCAATTAATTTTTAACTTATAAACAAACCGAGACATTAAAGTTAACATTGATTTAATGTGACCAATAATGTATTGAGGACATTCAATCACCACAGACATGAATGTGGGACTGTTTACCAAAGAGGATTCTTCTGTATTTTCCTTTATCTTTTCTACTGAGTGCCACAGGGTATGGCAATCCTTCCTTTATTGCTCAGCTACTCAGTAACCTTAGGTCTCATCACGGGTATCTGCCTTCTGTTAGTGCAAAAATATCATTTAAGTCTAAGTTATTTTCTTCCAGAACCATCTTTTCCAATTGCAGATACATTTCTGGAAGCTTTTTTCCCAGATCGGAAATATGTGACCTCATCCTCCTGGCCTGCTCAATGGAGGGGCAGTTATTCTTATCTGTATTTTTTATTTTTTCTGATAAGCAAGTGATGGAATTGACAGTCAAGAACCTTCCTGTCTCCTGAAACAATACTCTGCCTCTCATCTGAATCTCAGGGTGCCACCTGGAATATAAGACGGATGGAGATTGAGCCACAGAGGTTGTACTTTGGCAAAAGTACCAATCTGTAACTCCTTTGAGGACTCTGCTGTGAATCCACCCAATAGAATTACATAGCAAGTGTTTACCAACTTTTTTGCTGTTAAAATAAATAATTTATCAATGGATTCATGTGATTTTAATTTTTCATTGAAAAAAATCAGACATACACCTGAGTTGCACAAGTAGTACAATTAACTCCTCACAAATATCCTCTTATATAACTAAAGTACAAATACAGAAGGTGCCAAAAATGTATAAACATTTTAATAAAGGAAAAAATTGTATTAAAATTGTAATAGTCAATATATTCCAATAGCAAAAGATGAATACAAGGCACAGTTTGACTTCTGCAATTACAAGACGTCCTCAAAGTGGTTACCTTCAGCACCCAGAAACTTCTGAAAAGCACTCTGAAAAGTCATACATAGATAACATTGCTTAAAATGTGTGTACTTTTTTGGTACTCTGTTATAAATTTAGAAAATCATTAATTATTACTGTTCAGCTTATTCAGTTCATTTTCAATGTTGCTGATTATTTCAATAATGTTATTAATATAATATTTTTACTATTTAGAATATAATTCAGGATTACAGATCAAGTTGAATGGTATTAAAAATCTCCTTTAATTAGGTTTTTTTCTTTCACTTTCATGACAGTGACATTTCCAGATCTTAAAGCTTAGAGCTCATGGGTGACTTCATGTTTTGCATTATTGGCATGAACAATGTTCACTCCTACTTAGTACATCACATCATTGGCATGCAATGTCAGCACGTATGTTACTGGTGGTATTAATATTGATACTAGATTAAGGCAGCATTCATCAGATTTCTGTAGCGTAAAGCTTCTGCTTTCCCCTTGTAAACAAAAATTTTATGAAGGATCATTTGAGACTGTGTAAAAATCCTGTTACTCAGAATTGCTACCATTAGATTTAGCATCCTTTGATGATTCTTGCTTGAAACAATTATGATGATAATGTCTTTCAAACGGTGATTTGTTTCTAATCCATTATTTCTTCTGCATTTCTTAGTTGATGTTCTACTATAAAAAGATATTGTCATTCTTCCTTATTTATTTACGTGTGTGTTTATTTATATTACTGGGATTTGTGGATTCTTATATCCACAGTTATATTACTGTCATTATTTACTTTGAAGTTCAGATTGTCCCAAATTTATATATTGTGGACTCCTTGAAGCTGGGTCATATGTGTCCTCAACTTTCTTTAAGCACTTCTTCATTTTCAGGTCTAAGATATTTCAGACTCATCTTTTACTTTGGCTGCCCCAGTCCAGGAATCAGCCATCACTTTAAAGAGACCCAGTCGCATTGGGTAAAGAATACCAATTATAAATCATTGTGTCCCAGGTCTTAGACCTATTTTGAGTACAGTATTTTATATTTTAATCAGGTCTTTTCCCTTCTGGGAGTAATTTCATAACCCTTAGTCTCCTTTTTCTTTTTTTTCTATGCTGTCTCTTTAAATCTAAAACTGCCCACCTTCCCTTCAACCCCCTCCTGCTTCACCAGGTTTGTAGCAAGAGCTCTAAAATAAGCTCTGCTGAAATTTCTTGTTTGTCTATCTACTTTCAGGTAGTATAAAGTATGTAATACTCTACCTTCTTGTTAGGCCGAAGGTGTGGGTTTTGTGTGGTTTTATTTGTTATCTTTGTTGATCTGTACAATATTTTGGAGGATTTGCAATGATATCAGATTTAGGTAACCACTATTATCCAACACAGAAGATATCTTTACATCTGTTTTTTTAAAAAATATATTTCTAGTATTATATTAAATAGTCCATTTAAAATATCATTTGGATGGAATATTTATTTTCTATACATTGACTTCAGAATTCAATCACTCTTCCATTATGTTAAAAAAGAAGAAAATATGTGAATTTGCTTTCTCCTGGCTCTCATTTCAAATTATTTATTCACACTTTTTTGAGAAAGCTAAATTTTACTTCTGATTTGGCTTTTGTGATGCATACAGAGCCAACATTTGGTGAGTTGAGACAGGCATAGGTATAAAAATGCTAATCAGTTAAAATATTTTTCAGGTTATAAAACCATATGATTGAGTTAGAGGGCCCTTGAGGTATTTTCCTTTGTTTTGTTGCAGATTATCAACCAAAGAATATATTAATTTCTTACAACAACTGAACAAGAAACATTCCTTTTGAATATGTTTACATACAAATAACTATTATTTATTACATAGTTCAGCTTGCAGGAAAGTGAGGAATGCACTGATTCTGGAAATAACTATTCAGACTTTGGAAAGCTCTTTAGGTCTTCCTTCTCTCTTTTCTGCCCGCCCTCTATCCCCCTCCTGCCTCAAAATTTTAAGGAGCTAGTACTACTTTAGAAGGGCAATCCCTATTTGTTCTTTTTTCATCCATCATTTGCATTCATTATTCAAAAAGGAATACAAAATTGAATAGTGATTTTATTTTTCTTACGTGTAGCTATATTCAAAGTTAATAATGCTTTGTATTTTATAGCAACAGGTTTTACAGTTTATGCATTACATATGACTGAACAACTCTACATTTAAAATGTTTTTCCATTAGAAAAAAAAGGAAGTAATGTGTCAAATGAAAATGAAGAATGAACATATTTGGTATATTTACAAAATGCATAGACACTTAAAATATACACAGATAGGTTACGTCTCAGGCTACTGTTACATTTTATACAGGATGCACATTGTCTAAAGTGTATTTAAGAATGTGCTTAACCAATCTCATTCGCAATAGCCACAAAAAAAATGAAATACCTTGGCATCTTTCTAACCAGAGAACTTACAGACCTTTACAATGGGAACTACAAAACACTGCTCAAAGAAATCCAAGAAGATACAAACAAATGGAAAAATATTCCATGCTCATGGATAGGAAGAATTGACATTGTTAAAATGTCCATCCTACCAAAGGCAATCTACAGACTCAATGCAATACCCATTAAGTTACCAAAATCATTCTTTTCAGACCTGGAAATGACAATACAGAAATTCATATGGAAACATAAACGACCATGGATAGCCAAAACAATTCTTAGCCAAAGAAACAAAACAGGAGGTATTACACTTCCAGACTTCAAACTTTACTTCAAACAGCCTGGTATTGGTATAAGAACAGGCACACAGACCAATGGAACAGGACAGAGATTCCGGAAGCAAAGCGCCAATTTCTCAACCAACTTATCTTTGACAAAGCCTCCAACAACAACCACTGGGGAGAGGAGAAACTATTCAGTAAATGGTGTTGGGAAAACTGGCTGACCACATGCAGAAGATTGAAACAGGACCCCTACCTATCACCATGCACAAAAATTAACTCTAACTTGATCAAAGACCTAAACGTAAAACCTCTAACTATAAGAATCTTAGAAAATGCAGAAGACACCCTTATGAAAATTAGAACTGGCAACCAATTCCTACTCAGAATTCTAAACGCCAATACCTTAAGACATAAGACAGACAAGTGAGACTTCATCAAACTAACGAGCTTCTGCAAAGCAAAAGAAACCATCAAGAGAGCAGGGAGACAGCCCACAGAATGGGAAAAAATATTTGCCAACTGTATTATCTGACAAAGGTCTGACATCTAGGATCTACAAGGAACTCAAACGTGCTGAAAGGGAAAAAAACAGCCCCATTAAAAAGTGGGCAAAGGATATGAATAGGCACTTTTCAATAGAAGATACACGGACAGCCAACAGACACATGAAAAAGTGTTCTTCAGCCTCATTCATCATCAGAGAAATGCAAATCAAAACCACATTGAGATACCGCCTAACCCAGTAAGAATGGCTATCATTAATAAAACAAAAAACAACAGATACTGGTGAGGACGTGGAGAAAAAGGAAAGCTTCTGTACTGCTGGTAGGAATGCAAACTAGT
>CAUYQG010191192.1:0-15160 GCA_963574415.1 Tarsius wallacei
GGAAGGTTGAGGTGGAAGAATCGCCGGAGCCCAGCAGGTCGAGGCTGCAGTGGCCGGGAGCATGCCACTGCACTCCAGTCTGGGTGACAGAGTGAGACTTCAACTCAAAAAAAAAAAAAAAAAAGAATTTCTGACATTTTATGTTGCAGGTAAGGGCACACAAAAGACTATAATCTACTATCATTTTCATTTCATTCAAAAAAAACCTGGCAGGTGAAGTGGCTCATGCTTGTAATCTCAGTATTTTGGGAGACCAAGACAGGAGGATGCTTGAGCCCAGGAGTTCGAGACCAGCCTGGTCAATACACTGAGATCTTGTCTCTAGAAAATATCAAAAAATTAGCTGGGCATGATGGTGCATGCCTATAGTCCCAGCTACTAAGGAGACTGAGGCAGGAGGATTGCCTGAGTCCAGGAAGCCAAGACTTGGGTGAGCCGTGATCATGCCACTGCACTCCAGCCTGCGCAACAGAGACCTCCGACTCAAAAAAATTTTTTTCATTAAAAATAGTAAAAAGAAAAGTCTTAACCACCCTGTATTTTTTTAAAGGAGGAAGGGCATCATATGCAAATAAATTTAGCTTTGTAAAAAACACTTTACATTGTTTTTCCTCATTTTTCTGAAAACCAATGGAAGCTGGGCCCGGTGGCTCACGCCTGTAATCCCAGCACTTTGGGAGACAAAGGCAAGAGGATTGCCTGAGATCATGGGTTGGAGACCAGCCTGGACACCATGGTGAAACCTCATCTCTACAATAAATCAAAAAATTAGCCAGGCATGGTGGTACATGCCTATAGTTCCAGTTGCTTGAAAGGCTGAGGCGGAAGGATCGCCTGAGCCCAGCAAGTCGAGGCTATGGTGGCCATGAGCATGCCACTGTACTCTAGCCTGGGCAACAGAGTAAGACTCCGACTCAAAAAATAAAAACAGTGGAAATGTCACAGACCAGTGTCATGGATCCTTGGGTCTTCCTGACATGCCCTTGCTTTATGGGTGAGCAAACAAAATCCAGAGAGGTGCAGCGACCTGCCTAAGGCCACAAATGGCTGCAGCCCCTCACTGCTATCTAGGAAAACACCCCTGGACTGCAGAGGTCCTTTTGTGTAGCTGTCCAGGTGCTTGGGCTGGGTGTTAGGAGGTCGGGGCTCTACTCTCAGCCACTTGGTGCATTTCAGCTTTTATAAAACAGTGATGATAATCACCCCCTCAGAACTCACGAGGAGCTTCCAAAGGGCTCCAGAGACACATATCTGGCATTCCGGAGTAAGGTATGAGGGAGGGACATATCTCCATGTCCATAATCTACCTGAAAGTATTTCAGTCAGCAAAAGTAGGTGAAGCAACGACGTAGTCACAATTGTTAGATGTAGGCCATAGGTCTAGGGAAGTCTACAGAAATTTCTATTCTGTCTACTTTTCTGCATACTTGAACATTTTCATGATAAACTTTCCATACATTTTTAAAAAGTACTCAGGCAGCCAGGCTCGGTGGCTCAGCCTGTAATCCCGCGCCTTGGGAGGCTGAGGTGAGTGTATTGCCTGAGCCCGCGGGTTCGAGACCCGCCTGGGCAACTTGGCGAGACCTCATCTCTACAATAAATCAAAAAATTAGCCGGGTGTGGTGGCGCATGCCTGTAGTTCCAGCTTCTTGGAAGGCTGAGGCGGAAGGATCGTCGGAGCCCAGCAGGTCGAGGCTGCGGCGGCTGGGAGCAGCCACTGCACTCCAGTCTGGGTGACAGAGTGAGACTCCAACTCAAAAAAAAAAAAAAAGTACTCAGGCAAGGTAAACAGAAGGGATGGTGTTACTCACAGGGAAGAGGTCCTCAGGGTGGTCCTTGTCTTGGGTTCTGTGGCCAGGTGGGGCCCATCACCCCAGGATGGAGCTGCCCACTTCTCATCAGCCCTAGGCACACAGGCACAATCAGGAAGTGGTGCTGGTTTCCCAACTTCCTCCCCAGGCAGGTGAGAAAGGGAAGCCTCCTGCCCCTTCTTTGCCAAGGCACCATCTGACAGCCCACTGCTGCAGCTCTGGCTCTGGGGACTTTGGGGGCTGTTTAGCGCAGCCAACCAGCATGGGGGGCTCATGAATATGCAGATAGGGCCCCCAAGCTGGTTGGCTGCCTGCTGCCATTTCCCATCTCCCTCCCAACTCAGGTGCCCAGAAAGCCAGCTCAGATAGGACCTTCCTAAACTTCATCTAAGGACCACAGAGCCCTTTGAAAAGGTGGGGACTGAATTACCCAGCTTCTCCCATTGCTCTGAGAGCTGGGAGCTCCCAACCTCTGTTTCTAAAGTCCCCAGAGAAGCAGCTTCAAAATGAACATCTTTCTTCCCGTCCCTCTTGAGGAGCCTAGAATCGGCCCAGCACCAAACTATGGCATCTCAGATCTGCAGGAAGGGAGAGTGCGGCCCTTCCCTCCACAGGAGGTCTGAACACTGCTGAGGAGGCTGGTTGCTGGAGCAAAGCGCCCATCCCTGGCAGAGCTGGGAGAACTCACTGGCCAAACCCACCTGGCCCCAAACATCACCCACATTTTGCCATCTCCTCCTTCTTCAGTTCAGGAAGTGGAGAATGTTGTAAAATACAGCAATGAAAATCAGTAAACTATAGCTCAACTCACCAACATGGATAAGCACTGGAGACAGTGTCGAGTGAAAGAAGTCACAGAATGACAGAGGCATGGTGACTTACTTCTTTCTCTATTTAGAAAAAAAAATTAGCCAGGTGTGGTGGCACGCACTGTAGTTCTACCTATTTGGAAGGCTGAGGCAGAATGATTGCCTGAACCCAGAAGCGAGGCTATGGTCACTGTGATTGTGCAGCTACACTCCAGCCTGGGCGACAGAGACTCTGACTCAAAAAAAAGCCAAAAACCTGCACAGTTTAGAACACACACATGCTAAAGCTATAATGAAAACAAGGAGATGGTTCATACATAATTCAGGACAGTAGTGGGTGTTGACAGGAGAGGCCCACATGGAGCTTTTCTGTTCCCTAATCTGGTAGCGAGTATGAGAATTCCTTTTTGAAAGGCCATAACATGGATTTAACCCAATGAGCAGCCATTTTAACATTGCCTAAATCTGTTTTTCTAGCAGTTCACTTAACTTACCCTCTAATCACTAGCCAAGGACAGAAACTGTTTCTCAGAGGCAGCTATTGATAATTGTTTTACAACCCCCCTCCTCAGTTTGTTTTGTACTAATGAGCTTTTCTATTTCAAGTATTTACCTCCACCCATAAGACCCAGGCTAACCTAATCAGCCCCTTGTGACCTGTGACACAAACAGACCCCATCACCATGGCAGCAATCTTGTGACTCATCGTCTGCCTGTCGTCCATCACCTGACATCATACCTGGGCTTACCTGTCCCTTCTGTGATGAAGTGGAGCAGACCACCACTCAACTACCTTAATGACCTGCCCCCATTAAGGGGAATGTTAAAAGCATTCAACCTCGGGCAACCATTCCTTATTGCTTTACTAAACTCTGGTGTGACCACGTGCTCTTTGAGCTATGGCCGCCACCATGTTTCCTAAGCTTTGGCTCCCTTCCCTTCCTTGGAGAGGTGAATCTCTCTCTCTCTCTCTCTTCCTCTCTCTCTTGTTTACCTTATAAATAAACTATATTTTCTAATCTAACTGCTGTGCAATTCTTTGCATCTTTCACATGGCACCTGATCACATGATCCCACCTGGCGGGTCTGACCTAACATTTTGGAGGCCCCGCTGGGATATATATTTTAACCTAACACTTTTATTATTTTTCTTTAAACCGTACGCATAGATTTATTTACACATCCTTTGAATACATCATTTATGATGAAAATGTTTTTAAAAATCTCTTTTGAAACCTGCCACAACTTATGTAACTCATAAACTCCTGTCCCAATAGACGAAGCTGTATCCTTGGAGGCTCTAAATGAAGAAGAGGGCACTACCTTGCTGGGATGCACCTTGGACACTCTGTGGAGCTCATATGTGAATCTCAAGGAAATCACTTTCAACCTTTACCCTCTGAGAGGGACTTTGCATGCTACCATGCACATGTGTGTGTGGTGTGCCTGACTCTAGTATCTAAGATTAACTTGGGTGGTCAATAAAACTCCAAGAGAAATGCTTTGCCACCTTATAACCAGGCTTGAGCTTCTAAACCTTAGGTACAAATCTCAAAAATTAATTATTAAAAACCATGAAAGAATTAAGAGGCTATCTAAGAAATATTAACAGCAACACCAGCGAGAGATTGCCATAGCCCCTGATGACTGTTCTTGAACTCTGGAGCTGTGACCAGCAGTGTTGTAAGCATGGAAGTATCTAGTCATTCCACAACTATTTGTTGAGTACCTACAGAGTCCTGGGCTCTGTGTTGTGTGCAGACAATTCAGGAAAACAGAGTGGTTTCTTTTCTCCTGCTGCTCCTCCCAACAGAGGAGACAGGTAAACAGGACAACGCATTGCAGCGATCCAGACACAATGCCTTGGAAGACAGAAAAGGTATCTGTTAACTCTGCCCAAGGGGATTAGGAAGGGATTCAGAAAGAGATTTAAAGGATGACAAGAAGTCCCTAGGCAAATAGGAGGAGGGAACAGCCCACAGGAGTGAAACAGTACTGCGGGGCAGGGCTGGGTGATGGCCTGAGCATAGTAACTACAGCTCAGGATCCATGAGAATAGGGGGAAAGGATCAGAACCTAATCAGAGGCCAGATTATCAGGTGCCTGGTCAAGTTGAGGAGCTTGGACTTTATCCCGAAGACGGGGAGAAGCAATTGAAAGACTTTAGGTAGGGGAGTGACAGGATTGAGTGCATTTCAGAAGGATCGTTGACACACGTGTGAAGGATGGGCTAGAGAAAGTGAGAGTGGAGGTTTAGGGCTGCTTAGGAAGCTTTTCAAATTCCAAGGACCTGACCTTGGGCGGCAGCAGTGCATGGATATTTTCTCTTTCTTGTTAGAGCTTCTGCCCATCCTTCCAGAACTCCAGTGGCAGTGTTTTCAGGGTTTGGGTGAGTGAAAGCACTGAAACGGTCCCAAGGACTAGGCAAAATGACTCTGCTAAAGACACCATCATGGACAGGCACCAGTGATTCATTCATTCATTCGTTATTAATTCATCCAGAGGTGGTGTACAGAGCACCTCTTCTATTGGGAAGGTGAGTTACCGAGGTGAGTAAGGGGCCTGAGGACTTAGGAAGGGGAGGGGATGCTTTCCCTTCCAGGCGGGGGCAGAGTGGGTGTCCCAAGCTGGGAGACCAGAATTCAGGCCACAGACATTCATCGCACACCAAAGCTGTGCCAGTCTCGTGAGCGGCAGTGGACAAGACAGAATGGAAACTCCATAGGATTTATGTACATCCCTAATCTCACGGAGTCTGTATTCTAGAGTAGGGTGACAAACGAGCACCTTCCAGAAAGCCCGGGTTGTGTGGAGAGCAGCAAGTGCGGCCGGAGAGTCTGGCGGGCCAGGGAGGTTGCAGCGACGCTGCTTGTGAGGACAGTGCCGGATTTCTCTGTGTAGGGGTTCGGCAGGGAAGTGACCCGTGCCTTCCTTACGGCTGAGGAAGCCAAGGCTCGCAGAAGCGCAGTCACCCGCCCAGGCCCTCCCAGGATAAGACCACAGGCGTGTCCACCGCGTGCGGGGGCCCGGCCCGGGCGCCGCGATCCTCCCGCGGTGCAGGGTGGAGGCCCGGGCCCGGGGAGGAGGCGCCGGGCTCGGAGCCGGCCCTGCGGAGGTCGGGAGGCCCGATCCAGGCGCCGGGCAGTCGGGGGCACCTTCGGGAGAGGCGGCCAGGGCTGGCCGGCGGCGCGCGGGCGCGGCCGCGGCTGCTGCTCCGCGCTGCCCCCGCGCCGCCGCCCCCCGGCCCCCGCCCGTGGATCGCTCCGCTCCACCCCCGCCGATGGTTCGCTCCGCCCCCTCCCGCCGGGTTCCGCCGCCCGCCCCACTTCCGGCCGCGCGGGCCCGTATCCGGTGTCCGCCGCCCTGGTTCCGCCGCCGCCGCGATGCTGTCTCGCGCCCGTTGCGTGTCCCGGGCGCTCAGCCGCTCGCTCTCCGCCTTCCAGAAGGTACGGGCAGGCCGGGCGTGGCCCGGGGCATGGAGCCTGCGGCGGCGGGGGAGGCCCGGGAGGGCGAGGGCGGCGAGCGGGCCGGGAGGGCGCCAAGGGCACCGGGACGCGGAGGCCGCGGGGCCGGGCCGGGCCGGGTCGCCCTCGGGACGTCCTGCGGAGCCCGCGAGCCCCGCCGTGTCCATGTCCTCGCCGTGCCCGCCGTTCCTCGTCGTGTCGCTGCTCCCCGCCCTCTGCCGGGGCCGCGCCAGTCGGGCGGAGACGCAGGGTCCCCGCGGGCCCGACTGCCGTCCCGTCTTCGGTCCTGGTATAGCCGGGGTCCCGGGAGGGCGGGGGCCCGGAGGCCAGCGTGCCGCGTTGCCTGGAGTGCGAGGCCCGCCTGTCACCAGCCCCGGGCGGCCCTGAGTGGCGCCCAGACAGAAACTCGTTTCTTGTCTCTTTCCATCCTGGGTGACCCCGGCCGCGTCTTCTGTCTCCACAGGGGAGCTGCCCTCCAGGGAGACGTTCCCTGCCTGGTAAGTCCTGCCCTGGCCTTGCCTGAAACGCCTTCTCCCGGGTGGACTGTGGGGAAGTCGCGTTCGGAGACAGCTCAGTCCAGGCGGGAGTGAAGCGGGATGCTGCTGAATCGGAACAGCCACCGTACTCAGCTTTGAGTTTCTGCTGTGTCCCTGCGTGTGCTGGGCATTCCCCGGGGATCCCGCAGGGGACAGTCCTACGCCTGTGGGGCTCGCTGGCTAGTGGGAAAGAGAAGGTGTACGTTGCTAAAGTGGAGAGTCACACTTTTTAGTAAATGCTGAGGAGGAAACATGAGTGTGGACAAAGGAGATCGGAGTAGGTGACATTAAGGCTGTGACCTGGAGATGTGACAGAGCTAGCCTAGTGAAGAGCAGGAGGGCGAGAATAGCTTGTACAAAGACCCAGAGGGAGAGAGCAGTATGAGATAGAAGATGGTGTGGAGACTATTGGAAGGAATTTAGATTTTATCCCAATAGTTTTTTGTTGTTGTTGAAATTATTAGTAATGTATCTTACATGGCTTGTTTTTTGTTATATACCTAGCATAAGAATGAGTTATTCTTATTGTGGGCTTTCTTTGTGTCACGCATTGTTCCAAGTGCTTTCTGTGAATTTTTAAAATCATCACAAAACAGTAAAAGAAATGTGTTTTACAAATGCATAACCCAAGATGAGAGGTTAAGTGCCTTGGCCAAGGTTGCTCAGCCGACATTGATAAGCCAGGGATACCTGACTCAGCCTGAACTCTTAACCCACCATGTTTTCATTTACTCATGTGTTCAACAGGTCATCTATTGAGTGCTTACTACATGCCAGCCACTGCTAGGGCATGGGGATACAGATAGTCTCTGCCCTCAAGGATCTTATGGGCTAGCTGGAGAGTCAGAGCAAATATACATGTATACAAACTTAAGGGTATAATTACATCGTGGCTAGTATGAAAGAGAAAGAGAGTGGTGAGAGGATGGGATGACATAGCTCAACTTGGGAAGGTGGGGAATGTGGTAGGAATGTCTTCCCTGAATAAGTGACATTTAAGCTGAGACTTGAAGAATACAGAAGAGTTAGCCAAGAAAATGATATTCCAAGCAAAGGGAATTGCTTGTGCAAAGGTTTTCAGACTGAAAGGAACTTGACCAGTTATAAACAAAGAAAGAAAACCTGTCAGCTGGATGGACAAGGAGGGCTGAATGATACAGGGCG
Organism: Tarsius wallacei; assembly: GCA_963574415.1. Taxonomy (NCBI): domain Eukaryota; kingdom Metazoa; phylum Chordata; class Mammalia; order Primates; family Tarsiidae; genus Tarsius; species Tarsius wallacei. The sequence continues at coordinate 7,785 of CAUYQG010191192.1, forward strand.
GTGTTAAGCATTTGGACTTCATCCTAAGATCATGAGTGCATAAGGACCTAGCATAGTGTCTGCTGGGAGTGGACCCTCAGTGATAAACATCTTTTTAAATGGGAATACTGAAAAATGTCACTAAACATTTTCTTCACTTTATAGACTGGCAGGACAATGGAAAGAGTCTTGCACTTGGGAGTTTGCCTCTTAGCTCAGGGATTTACCTTCGGCTAGTCACTTAACCTCCAAAAGCCCAACTTATATATGAGATGGGAATAATGGCAGATGGTCATTTACTTCAGAGAGTTGTTGTGAGACTTGAAAACCAAAATGATGTCATTATGTGAAAGCAGTTTATAAACCCTACGTAAAGCACAGTACAAATGAAACTTGCTATAGGGCAAACTCTGAATTGGACTCAGGGTTTCAAAAATCATTTTGGGCTGCTGGCTGTTCTAGTTCAAAGATTTGCATGCATAGTTATTGGCTGCTGGTCATAGAAGTGACTGGCTTACTCGTGAGGAGGTGGGCATAAGATGTCTCCTGAGTCTGTGATTCAGAAAGAGTTGTCAATAGAACTGAGAAAAATGAGACATCATATAAATAATATATTCAGGGGAGGTAGCAGTGGTTATTCGCATCAGTTAGAGCAATGCAGTTAAGGACAGCTGGTGGGCAGAAAGGGGCTTCTACCTTGTTGAGAGTGACCATGGTGGGAGACTTCAGAAAGAACATGGGAAGACTATACACTGAAAAGTAGGGAAGTGCTTTTCTCGGTCGTAGGACAAGTTGGAGACCCTGGGCCTAAAGTAGCCCAAGCAGTCAGATTTCCATCCCAATCCACTCAAACCCAGACCAGACATCCTCCCTACTTCTTAGATGAGGTTACTGGAGTCAGGATAAGCCATCACATGTCTTTCTCAAGTTCGGTGAAGCCTTGGGGAGTAGGAGACATTTATTATGAAATCATATAGGAATATGAAAATTTATGCATTTTTAAGGTAAATAAGATTGTGAAACCACTTTGGGCTACACCATCAGATTTTTTCCCTTTCCTCCCCAAACATACCCTTTCTCTACCCCACATACCCAGTACTGTCTGCCGTTAAGGCTACTTTGAAACAGTTTGAGAAGCAGGACTCTTGTATAAAGATGATATCATTGCCTGCAGTTGATCCTGCTTTGTTTTAGGGTTAGGGGGTGAATGGGTCATGCCCAGCACATACCCTTTATAAGTTAAGAGTTGTTCTGTTTCTTGCAGGGGTCTCCTTATGCCAGGGACCAGGTTACCCTGACAGCAGGAAGATTGTGTAAGTATCACTGGGAAGTGCAGATATGTGGCCACAGGGTATTTATTAAGACATAAGTTCTAATTTGATTATCTGATTTCTTCACTGGCCTCTAGACCTAGAAATCAAGGTGTATGTTGCGTCCCTAGACCTGACCCTGATGTTCGCTTTTTCTGTATGGTGTTCTTTGAGCACCAGCCTGTCACGTGTTGGCCAGGAGTGTGCCGGCTCTTCTCAGGTGATTAGATGTATGGTGACGGTAAAGTTGGAACCCTTTTTAAAAAATGGGAATAGATAGAGAAGGATGTCCTAAGTATTCCAGTTCTAGTGCCGCTGAGGGGCTGGAGGTTACATTTATTGTGGATATTGAGAGCCTCTTTTGGTAGCATAGTTATTCATTTTAGAAACAATAAAAGCATAAGACCAGTTGAGCCCTGAGACTTTGACTAGTTTCTGTGAATAAGAGACTCACTTCATTTTTAAGGATTTACTTTATCTTTTATTGTAAAACTATTTTTGATTTTATGTTTTATTGCATAATGCAGAGTTTGGAGAAAGGTCAGTATGTGTGTTTCAGATTAACTTCTGCTTAGGAATATGGCTTAAATGCTCCTTTGCATTCCAAGTGTCTTTGGGGTGGTGGGAAGAGGGTGCTCTCTAGTAACCAGTTCAACAGCAGATTAGCTTCTTCCTTACTGTGTATCACAGTGAGATTGTTTGGTTTTTTTAGTTGAGAAAATGTTACACTCAGTACCAGAAGTATGAATTCCTGTGTTATTCTTAGAGGGCAGTTTGGCAACCAAAAATGTTTGAATTGTGTGTACCTTTCGGTCTAGCAATTCCGTTCCTAGGAATCTGTGCTGAAGAATTCCTGGTATTCTCAGATTTCTCTCAAAACAGGGAACAGCAGGGGATTGGTTAAGCAATGGCATGTTAACATATTCATACTATGAGGAGTTGAAAAAAGCAGGTTACAAAATGATTTCATTTTCTACTGTGGTATAATCCCATTACAAACATTCTTGTTGCTGTTTCTAATACTTTGCAGTGAACATCTAGTGCTTTTGTGATTTAAAGAGTTAGAAAGAGCCGGGCTCGGTGGCTCAGCCTGTAATCCCGCACCTTGGGAGGCTGAGGTGAGTGGATTGCCTGAGTCCTCGGGTTCGAGACCCGCCTGGGCAAGCAAGACCTCATCTCTACAATAAAATCAAAATATTAGCCGGGCATGGTAGCACGCGTCTGTAGTTCCAGCTACTTGGAGGGCTGAGGCAGAAGGATCACTGGAGCCCAGCAGGTCGAGGCTGCGGTAGCCGGGAGCGGCCACTGCACTCCAGCCTGGGGGACGGATTGTTACTCAAACTAAAAAAAAAAAAAAAAAAAAAAAAGAGTTAGAAAGATTCAAAATGTACTGCTCATTTGAAGTTAAATGAAAAATGGCACAATCATGAACCTCTCTGCAATAAATACAACAAATAACTATTTGAGAGTGAATGACCAGGTACAGTGGGTCACGCCTGTAATCCCAGCACTTTGGGAGGCCAAGGCGGGAGAATCACTGTAGTTGAGGAGTTCAAGACCAGCCTGGGCAACATAGTGAGACCTTATTTCTGCAAAAAATCAAATAAGTAGCTGGGTATGGTGGTACATGCCTCTAGCCCCAGCTACTTGGGTGGCTGAGGCAGGAGGACCACCTGAGCCCAGGAAGTCAATTCTGTGAACTATGATCTGGCCATGCGCTCCAGCCTGGGCGACAGAGTGAAACCCTGACTTTATTTTTTAATTTTTTGAGTCAGAGGCTCACTCTGTCACCCAGGCTAGAGTGCAATAGCACGCTCACAGCCTCCACAGCCTCAACCTGCTGAGCTCAGGTGATCCTTCCCCCTCAGCCTTCCAAGTAACTGGAACCACAGACACATGCCACCAAACCTGGCTAATATTTATTGTAGAGACGAGGTCTTGCCAAGTTGCCCAGGCTGGTCTCGAACCCCTGGGCTTAGACAATCCTCTTGTCTTGGCCTCCCAAAGTGCTAGGATTACAGGTGTGAGCCACCATGCCTGGCAACCCTGACTTTAAAAAAGAAAAAGTAAATAATGAAAAAAAAAAAAACAACCCAAAACTTGGGAGTGGGATCGCCCCTAATTGTGTCACCCTAATCTAATATGTTTTTGTGTTGTGTGTTATTTTCTTTCTGTGAATAAGGGACCCACTTTATTTTTAAAATTTTTTTGTGAAACTATTTTTGATTTTATGTTTTTATTTAATAAGTAATATATTTACATGGTTCACAACTCAAAAAGTAAAAGTGTATCTGTGAAACCTTTCTTACCCTTGTCCTCCATCCCCACTGGCTGCTCTTCCCAGGTTGACCGGTGCTGTAGGTTCCTGGTGTCTTGCAGAGCAGTCTCTTCACATGCGTGTTGCCTGTTCTTGCCCACGGCATGGACTTTCACATGCTTATAATAAACTATATGCAGAACATTTTGTGTTCTGTATTTTTGTTATAACTTAGTTTTTTCTTGATTGTACATAGACCTTATGGTTATTTTGACATTATAAAAGTAAACATAGCTGGGTTCAGTGGCTCAGCCTGTAATCCCAGCGCTTTGGGAGGCTGAGGTGAGTGGATTGCCTGAGCCCGCGGGTTTGAGACCCACCTGGACAACTTGGTGAAACCTCATCTTTACAATAAATCAAAAAAATTAGCCAGGCGTGGTAGCTCTCACCTGTAGTTCTGGCTACTTGGAAGGCTGAGGCGGAAGGATCCCCGGAGCCCAGCAGGTTGAGGCTGCGGTGGCCGGGAGCGGCCACTGCACTCCAGTCTGGGTGACAGAGTGAGATTCCAACTCAAAAAAAAAAAAAAGTAAACATATCAAAAGGCAGCTTAAATATTTTACTTTTCTACTATAAAGGGCTTGCTACAGAATATTCAAACAATGCTAAAGTGTAAAGAGTGAAAGTCCTCCTCAGTGCAAATCATTCTACCAAATTGCATATGTATGTAACAGATAGCTATAGATGCTGTATGTGTCTACATCTCTGTCTCCTCAGCTCAGCCCGCTGTTAATTTAATGTAAATACTGTACCAGGGCCCTTGCACTTTGAGGTTCCTTTAGAATGAGTCTTGAATGGTGCTGCCTCCTAGCAAGAGAACAGAATAGGAGATACCATGCGGGGTTTTTTGGTTTTTTTTTGGCATAACATCTGTTTTTTTTTCTTTCAACGATCTCATCTTGCTGCCTTATCTGATCAAATCTGTGATCCTGAAGACAAATTCTAGTATACCTGGCACAGTGTCATGTACCCCAAGGGCACACTGTATCTTACTTGGATTTAGTTAAAAAAGAAACCTAATCAGGAAGCTAAGTCCTCTTGGTGGGTCTGCAAAACACCAACGTGCTTATTTTTTTCTTCAAAGAACCAAATGTTTGTCTACTTGGTGGGGACTGAAATTGCATTGCAGCACAGGGTCTTGTGCTCACATGAGTAGTCACTGGGGAAGGCACCAGTCGTCAGGCTCTGCTCCAGCCCTGTTGAGTGGGACTCTCTGGGGGTGGAGCTTGGACATGTGAACTTTGCAGAAGATCCCCCTGGGTGATGGAGATGGGTACCCCTGGTCGAGATTTAAAGGGAAATGACCTGTGGGCCTTAATTAGACTAAAATGTGAGCGGTTCACCTGCTAAGGGAGTTAACTTTTATGTTTCTTTTGTAGCGTTAACAACAGTAGTGTCTTCAACATTCGCTTCTTCAGAACTACAGCTGTGTGCAGTAAGTACCTGCCTTTTTGGGAATGGAGTTTTAATGGGAAGAGCACCAATTGGCTGAGTTTAATTCAGGAAGAATAGACTACTTGTGATTTACTTTTGCTTTTTTCCTAGAGGATGATTTGGTTACAGTCAAAACCCCAGCATTTGCAGAATCTGTCACAGAGGGAGATGTCAGGTGGGAGAAAGGTAAGATTTAGTTTCCTCTCACATTTTAAGTGCTTTCTAAGAGTTCCCCTCTCTCACGATAGTCTGTGGAATTTATGGCATTACCCTTTTCTCCACGTATAGACTATCCCTCAGCCCTATAGGAAAGGGGTCTTGTAACAAACCTGCCAGAAAGGGCTGTGTAACTGCTAGAGGCTCCCTGCTAACAGGTAGCCCCTGATTGTCTTTCCAGCTGTTGGAGATACAGTTGCAGAAGATGAAGTGGTTTGCGAGATTGAAACTGACAAGGTAGGCTTTTCCTATCTTAGTGCTAATTTTTCACAATCTCCCTTTCATTTCTTAACCTAATAACTGTTGTTTAAAGATAATTTTTAACTAGCTCTAACCTTAGTTGTGAAAGTGCTGTAATAACTAATTAAAAAGAAAAAAACCCCTTACGTTTAATTTTAGATTATTCCATGTGTGTGTACCTTATACTTTAATAGCTGTAGTCCCATAGCTTTGGTGGGGGAGGGGGTGTGGTGGATGAGTTGTTTCCAGTTGTTTTTCATGTATTATTTGGAAACCCATTAACTGAATATTGCCTTACTATTTCCGAAAAAGGACAAAAAGGGTGTCTCTTCTCAATAGCACTGATTTGTCATCACTCCTACTCTAAAAGTGTGGCCTTAGGTGTTTGTTTGCAGGGCCTTGTATATCTGTGTTCCAACTCTTGTAACTTGTAGAGATTCTTTACAATTCATTTTCTGCTAGATGAGCATTTGGACTCTTTCTCCATCTGTCTTCCTTTTCCAGACATCCGTGCAGGTTCCATCACCAGCAAATGGCGTGATTGAAGCTCTTTTGGTACCTGATGGGGGAAAAGTTGAAGGAGGCACCCCTCTTTTCACACTCAGGAAAACTGGTGGTAAAGTTCTCCTGGTGGTCCAGGTCTCCAGCGTTCTCCCTTGTGGTTGGGGCTGAGCATAGCATACTAGTTCTCTGATCCCTCACAGACTGGCCTTCCAGCTGCCCTTATTTGAGAGAATAAGAAGGGTGATAATAGCCGGGTGTAGTGGCTCACACCTGTAATACCAGCCAAGAGGATTACCTGAGCCCAGGGGTTCGAGACCAGCCTGGACAACTTGGCAAGGCCTTGCCTCTGCAATAAATCAAAAAATTAGCCAGGCGTCATGGCACATGCCTGTAGTTCTAGCTGCTTGGAAGGCTGAGGCAGAAGGATCGCCTGAGTCCAGCAGGTCGAGGCTGCAGTGGCTGAGAGTGTGCCACTGTACTCCAGCCTGGGCGACAGCAAGACTCCAACTCAAAAAAAAAAGTAATATTTATGTAGTGTGAACTTTAAATGTCAAGAAGAATGGCTTATTAAAAACCTTATAATACTCTGTTCTTTCCATGCATGTTTCATGTGGACTTTTTCTTAAAGTTATGCAGGCATAGGTGGAGCAAACCTAATCTGAAAAGCCAAACTCTGAAATGCTCCAAACCTCAAAACTTTTTGAGCACTAATGTGTCTGAGAGGAAATGTTCATTGTCTCTTACGGAGAATCCAGTGTAGTTTCTTTTCACATGTATTCTCTCACATCAGCTTTAGGAAAGGTTGGTATTTCTCTCAGGAAGTAACAGAAGAATCTGTGCTAGACTTTATAGTCAGTATTCAAGATTAGAAAAGAAAATAACTGCTTTTCTGACTCTTAAATTAAATAACTCCTGAAGTCTATTTATTTATTTGTTAGAGGCAGTCTTGCTCACTCTGTGGCCCATGCTGGAATGCAGTAATGCAGTGATAGCTCACTGCAGCCTCAAATTCCTGACCTTAAGCAATCCTCCTGATGAACCACCACGCCTGGCCCTTTTTTGTTGTTAAACTAGTCAAGCAGAAAAATTATACACTGCATTGTTGATGTTGATCAGGGCAGCAAGACCAGAAGCTCAGAATGGGAAAAAAAATGTAGAAAGTTAGGAAATAAGAATGAGTCTTCCTGTTGAAAAAGTCCTTCTTAGCCAGGCTCGGTGGCTCAGCCTGTAATCCCGCACTTTGGGAGGCTGAGGTGAGTGGATTGCCTGAGCCCGCGGGTTCAAGACCCGCCTGGGCAAGTGAGACCTCATCTCTACAATAAATCAAAAAATCAGCCGGGCGTGGTAGCGCGCGCCTGTAGTTCCAACTACTTGGAAGG
>CAUYQG010191196.1:0-35480 GCA_963574415.1 Tarsius wallacei
AGTTAAGGGTTAGGTACACAAATATGTCTCGTTCAGGCACCCTTGTTGATAAGAAGTGTCCCCCCATCCCCAGACAGGTATTTACTGCCATTAATCCCTTCCCCTATCCCTCCCACCCCAATTCCAAAGTTGTAAACAAAAAGGCTCTGATTGAGTGGGTCTTGGATGAGGCCCAGCGGCAGATGGGTCAAAGTTGAGAAGAATCACCTAGTAGTGCCCAACAAGCATTTATTAGTAAGCTGTTCTAGTTACTTGAAGATAACCACATCCTGAATTTGACTATAGAAAATGTCTTCTTGAGCTACTTTTTCTGGAGGCAGTTCTGGAATTAGAATGGAATTCTGGCTATGTCATTTACACAAAGAGCCCATTCTTTTTGTGAGGCTTTAAAATGGTAAACTAATGATTACCTTGCATGAAAATTAAGATGAGTTGTGTGAAGCTCCTGAAATACAGAATGTTATTAACAAATAGTAGCTATTGTAAATGGCCATTATATAGCATGCATCTGTTTTTGTTGCTGAAAAATAAGGATATAAAATTTCCCACAAATGTAGTATCTTAACACAAGGAAAGTTAGCAGAAATACACAAGAGAAAGGAAAACAGAAAGGAATCAAATTCCATTTGGCCAGAGCAAAGATGGACCCTGTAGGCAGGCTGGTATGGTAAGATTGGCATGATTCTTGAGAAGCTAAAGACATCTATAGTATAGCACTTCTAGGAAGGTAGGGAATATTCCAACAGTTTCTCTCTGGGGGTTGAAGAAGAACAGACATGCCCAGGTATTAGAAAGGGCACTTCAGTATACAACCAGGCAAAGATTCCCCTACTTCCCGTGGCTACCTAGGAAATGACTGGCAGAATCTTCTATCATGCCATGGTGGAGGCTGGGAGGAGGCCCTGTGTGTGGACACAAAACCTTTTCTGAAAGGGAGGTTAACGGATGAGACAGTATCTAACACCAAGGCCTTTGACTGGTACAGAGTAACTCTATAAGTAGCAAGGCTGAGTGACCACACCTCTGCTGGCACTGTGGTAGAAATGGATTTTTGTTTAGCCTTTCAAAGGAGGATCCAGTCTCTATTTTCTGCTCCATTACACCAACATTTATATAGGCCAGTTCTGGACACAGTGCTGGGCTATCTGTAGAGGAAGATGGGTCACACAGGCCCCTACCCTGGGAGGGTCTAATGTTTATACAACTCTTTTTCTTTTCATTCTATGCCATCCCCCACTCCTCCCAAATACATACACATCTTCCACTCTTAGATTACAATGAATATTTCACTAAGTGAATTCCTTTGTCCTATGATCTCATTAGCAAAAACATGACTTCCATTGTGTAACTTTTCATTTAACTTCATCTGATTGAATTTGGACTAAAAACATTTCACAGAAGAAAAATATTCATGGTTCTTAAGTATACACACATTTAATAGGCTTTCGTTAGAGAAGACGCAAAACCAAATTGTGAGATTTTTCTCAGAGCCTTGTTTGGTACCTGTCTTTATTGGTGTTCAGGAAAGAGTATGGGACTCTAAAAGAGGCCGTGGATTCTGAGAACAAATGGTTGGTTTTATTTATTTTACTACATTTTTTTAGGTTGTAAAATGTAGTTTATTTAGGAAGTAAATTAGAGAGACAGGGAGAGGAGATTCACCTCTCCAAGGTAGGGGAGAGGGTCAAAGCTAAAAAACATGGCAGCCATAGCTCAAAGAGCCACATGGACACACCAGATCTTAACAAAGCAATGACTAAATGACTGTTTTTAAATACCAGTTCCTTATCTATAAGATGGAGATAATACTAACCTTCCTACCTCATGGAGTTAGTATATTAATCCAAAAAGTCATTTGATAGGAAAGTGCTCTGTAGATGGCAAGGCACAATACAAATGGAGCATCTAAATGTTGATCCTCCCACCCTCCTGCTCCACTCTCCCTTTTCTTCTTGTAGGGAGAAGGGGGTCTTACTCTCATTCATCTGGTGATTATAGTCACAAGAGTTCCTCATAATCAAGAACTTAAGAATGCAGTCAGGCCCTCTGCCCTCCATGTTCCCTTCCTCTGCCTTCAAAGTTCTCAAGCTGCAGCTGGCCCAGAGAGGAATTGCACGTGCCATAAAAAGCTGCTATGAAAACCTCATAAAAATCAATGGACTTAAATTAAATAGTTAAAAGAAATAAGCAAACATGGAGGTGACTTCCAGAGAGTAGGCTAGCTTTCTCGACACAAAGCTTTACCCCTCATGAGGAATCTTTCCTGTTAGGCAGCAGCAAGCAAGGCATGGAATAAATTTGGGAAGAGGGGAACTTACTGGATGCTGCTAGAACCTCCAGGTGGTTGTCCTGTTCTGCACCCGTAAGGCAGGTCTCGAGTTCACTCACCTTCCACACCCCCTGTGTGGGTCCCTTTCGAGGATTCTACTAGCAATTAGAATTCTCAACCTGTGGACGATTAGAGGTTCAGCAGACCAGTAAGTGTTATTTTTCCCTCACATCTAAACATGCCAGAACAGCTATCTGCATTGTTGAAGAAATGAGGAAAGCAGAAATGGGAAGGGAAAGAACGATTCTCACAATCCCAATACAGTTATTGATTCTGAGATTTCCTCTTTCATCTCCAAAGTGTATCTTTTGGTCTGGGAAAGTGATCATCTATTGCCTTGGGCAGGGTGCCCGTCACTTAGCCTCTTTCCCTGTCTCAGCTCTAATGACATGTCCACGAGGTCCTTTGATTGAGGCCTGTCGACTTACTAGACTGAAAGCTCCATGAGGTCAAAGGCTGTGCCACTGTAGTCTCAGAGCCTGGCACAATGCCCCACAGGGAACAAGCTCTCAGTAAATACGTGTGAAGTAAGTGCAGCATCAAGCTTAGGCTAGTTGACTTCCTTTCTTACTCTTCTACAATTTTATAGCTTCTTAAAATACACATGTGAGACTTGCCTATTTAAAGCAGAACTATTTCTATCATTGGGCTGTATACACCGGAAGCTACAGTTCTACAGGGCTAATGAGCTGTTGGAGACTGTACCAGCCACTACCCAGGGGAGGTAGTTTAAGAGGAAGCACAGGGCCACATCTCAGTCCAAAAACAGGATCTGATGCTAACTTCCTTCCTCTCCTCCGTGGACCTTAATCATTTGTCTAGTGCAGATAATAATCAGCTTCATATTTTTTTCCCAGGCTTAGGTTTCTGGTCTGGAGCACAGCCTATGGGCAAACCTCAGGGAACTGAAAGAGTATGTTTTTTACCGGGAAAAGAAGTGGGCTTGTGAGAGTCTTTTTAGGCCTGGTCGTAGTTGGAAAACACAAGAAGAAATGTAAAATGTCCTTTTATACTGCAGACCCTGAGGAATGCCTAAGTGAATGCATTATCAGTTTGTTTCCAGATACATCTGTTATTGGGGAAAAGAAGACACTCTGTCTTCATATTATTGCATAATAATGTAGACAATGGACTGAATATGAGGACAATGAATATTACACACAGACCTTTGCCACAGACTCAGTGTATGAGGTGAATACACCTTTATTCCCACCAAGTGTTTACATTTATGAAGATAGGAAAACAGTGCAATGGAGACCATCTAAGGGCAATCTGCAAAGAAAAATATAATTCTTATAAGTCTATATCAAAGTAGGTAATTTAAAATGTATCTGTGAAAGGTACTGGTGATTATGGGCCACCCCTCACATCCATTCTTCCTTTGAATGATAGAACATTTACCTTGAGTTTTACTAGTGAACACCTCTGCTCATCTAGTGGCTACATTATCCAACCTTCTTTGTAGCTAAGTATGGCCATATGACTAAGTCTGAACTACTGGAATTCACGTGGAAGTGATGCATGAAATTTCTCAGTCTCATTTCTTTCTTTTTTTTTTCTTTGAGGTGGAGTCTCACTCCGTCGCCCAGGCTGGAGTGCAGTGGCACACTCACGGCCACCTCAGCATCCACCTGCTGGGCTCAGGCGATCCTTTTGCCTCAGCCTTTCAAGTAGCCAGAACTACAGGTGCTTGCTACCACGTCCAGCTAATTTGTTTATTTACTGTAGAGACGAGGTCTCGCCAAGTTGCCCAGGCTGGTCTCGAACCCTCGGGCTCGGGCAATCCACTCACCTCGGCCTCCCAAAGTGCTGGGATTACAGGTTGAGCCACCGAACCTGGCCCTCAGTCTCATTTCTAAAGAAATGAGTGGTACTCTACTTCATGTTTGTCCTTTCCCAAGGCTGGGAAATGGAGATAACAGAAGCAGCTACCCTGGACTCACAAATGAGACCACATATGGACAAGGACTTGCTCCCAGGATTCCTGGATGACGCTGTGTAACAAAGCTACTGACCCACTGTGGACTGCCAGCTACCTCTGAACTGGGATTCTATCTTAGGTAAGATGCTACATCTTTAGGTCTCTCTTTCTCTCTGCAGTGACTTAGTCTGTACCTTAATGCAGGCTTTCATCTATTCAGCATTCTTGGACTACACAGGGAAAACATAGAAAATTGTGAACTAATGCAAACTAGGAAAGAAATTCTAATTTTGTAGATGGAATCAATAATCATCGTATCTTATGGAATAAACACAATAAATAGCATCATAAACCAGTGCTGAGATGTTAAATGATAAGGAGAAAGAGACAGAAAGCCTAATTGGAACAAAGTTTACAGGAGGCCACTTTGTCTATTCTTAGTTTATTATTCTGCTCAGTGATAAATGGAACCTCGCAGCACTTGAACTTTATTTGAACTCCTTCTCCCCCTCTCATGATAGTCAAAGTCACCCTTATATTTTCTATGAATTATTGTTCCAGAACAATTTAATATCAGTAGATCATTGTGCCTAAAATAATAAAGAAAAATACCCCAAATGGAACATAATCTATCTTGAAAATTCAGGAAAAGCATAGAGGGAAATGAATCATTAGAGCAGTATTAATATTGTACTGTCAGATGAATAGGTACTGGCCAAAAATATGTAACTAAGACCAGGAAGATGGAAGCCCTCCATTCAACACACAAATGCAAACATACAGTTGCAGGATCAGAATAATAGGGTTTAAGTAAAATGACTTTGAAGAAATTATGAAATTTCTTGGTGGAATTTGGAAACCTGATCAAAACTCACAGAGAATAGTAAAATCGATCTTATACAATTGCCTCACAATCTCTGACAGAAAAGCGTAAGGGTCAGCACAGCCAGGAGAGGCCCACAAAGCAATGCCCAGTCACTGTGGCCCAGTTCCAACCCACCCCTAACAGGTAAGCTGCAGTTCCACAAGCAGGAGGAGTTAAACATTCAGGAGACATGAAAAGCACTTTGTTGAGGTCTAACAAAGGTAGAAGAGGTCAAGGGGGCTTTCATGATGAAATAAGGAGAAATTGAATCACTATGTTTCTAAGAGATCTTTAATTTAGATCTTAAAAACTCAACAAGAGAGTAAATTAAAAAAAGCTGAATCCTACTGAACTGAAAGATTTTAAATGTAATTTACCAGTTTTTTCACTGGTGTTATTTTTGTTTCTTAAATGAAAGCAAGAAGGGTGGGAGGAAGGGAAAGAGGGTAGGGAGAAATGAGGAGAAAGTCTGATGTTACTTGACAAAAATGTGGAGCGAGGTTGTTCCGAGTCACACCAGGGCCCAGTGGTGGGAACCAAGATGGCCTACAGTGCTATTAAGTAAGATGGCCAGTGCCATTAAGTACCTCCAGCATTAGGAGTCTCCCTCTGGGCACTGCATGTAGGATGCTTTAGGAAGGAAATGAAACGATAGTTTGTTTTTTTCTTGATAACAACAACAACAACAACAAAAATTACAGAAATATGTCCCTTAGATTTTACCTTTTTCCCACATGCAAGGTTGCCTTTACTTAGGACAAAACATTTCATAACCATATTCTGTGATTCTGCAGCCTTAATTTGCTAGAACTTCTTTCATCAATGTCTTCCAAGGTTATACCTGTCCCTGAAATGCAGTCTTGTGGGTGCCCTATGCAAGCCTAAGAAAGAACATTTATTCCAAAGTGGCACATGTACTTTCTTTATTCACTAGAAATCATTAGCCCATGAGGAGGGAATTTGAAGGGGTGAATGGTGGTTTGAGCACACAGACCAGCACTGGTCTCCAGATTAAGCAAACTGATCAAGTAAAGGTACAGAGGTATGCATGAATAGAAAACAAGTTAATTTGGAAAAGATAAATATTCACAGTATTTAGTAACTTGCACAAATAGCTCAGATCTTTCCAGTGGCTTATTGACACCTAAAATTTCTCACACTCTACAATTGGAATCAAACGAATACAAATATCCCTTGAAACTGCTTTGTCAGCAAATATTTTATACCAATGAATCAGTGGCGCAACTGGTATAACAAGAACCTCAGTTCTTTCTTGTTCTACAGGGAGGAAAGGATACAATGACAGTGCTTGGGAAGTTATCAAGAGAGGAGGGTGTGGACAGTTATAAACTTGGCAGACACTGTACTTGAAAGATTGGTGGGTCTCCAGATTAAGCAAACTGATCAAGTAAAATTATAGGCATGCAGTTATTATTTCAACTTTCTTCAAGACAAATGTGCTTTAAAAAGTTCATTTTGCTTTCCTAATATAATCAATGGATTTGAGGATATTCTTATTATGCTATCCTTTTGCCAGGTTTTTGGGAGTTGACTTTTTTTTAATCCTAACTGCACAGCAAAATGTTGCCCATTTCCCTTTTAGAACTTCATTTTTATTTTAGCATATAGCATAACTGAACCTCAACATTCTGTTAAAATAATACAGAGGCATCCTTAGATGTTACATTATACAGAAGCATTCTTGGTAATAGACAAATTTATCCTTTCCAAATTAACATGTTTTCTACTTGACAAGTAAACTTTTAGATTTATTTACCATCCATCCATCCTGCCACTCTCTGTGTTCTTAGAAACTCACTAAGATTCACTTAGCATCACACTTAAGCTGAGAAATCAAATGCTATGGTAACAGACTTCTTAAATTTATAATTTATACTTCTTTGTGCATAATAGTTAATGAATGTTAGCGATAATCAAATTCATGCCAAAGAATGCTTTTTCTACAACTTCATGGGTGAGTATAAACACTAACTGTATGGTAACCATGCATTTTATATATGAAGACTTTAATCTATTAGCAAAATACTAGAGTTTTACCTACCTGGACATATGAGAGTGTAGAACAAATTATTATCATATTCAAATAAGAAATTCCAATTGGGATACATTTCCAAGGGCAAATGCAGCTATTTTTAGATGAAGAATGACAGCTTCATTCGTTCTTCCCTCTCTTTCTACACTTATTGAGTATCTACCATCTGCTGGCTATTGTTAGGCCCTGGGGAAGCAGAAACAAAAGACTTGCCTTCTTCCTGAGGAGAGTCAGTACAGTGTGGCTAGGGGCATGACAGAGGCTTGCCCAGATGTTATTCAGACTAGTAAGTAAAGAGCAGTTCTCACCCAAGGGAGGTAACTCTGGAATGGTTTTGAAAGTGAGTAGGGTTGGCTAGGCAAGACAGAGGGCAGGTAGAGAGTGGTGACTCGGACAGAGAAAAAGAACATGTTGCAAAGAGGTGAGACATAAAGAACAGATACATTATTTTGAAACTGGAAATAGTTTCGAATAGTCTGCTGTATATTTATGTGCATCTTGGCACAGCAACGGCAGGCAGTCAAGAGCATGATAATTGAGGGTACTGTGTGGCTAGCTAGGGGATTTCAACCTTATCCTGAGAGCTACAGGGAACAACAGAGGATTTTTAGGCAAGGTTTGAATTTCAGAGTGACAACTCACTAATACAAACTAATAACAATAATAATAGAATAACCAAAACCTCAATACAAAGACAAGCTAAGAAACAGGAATAGGCAATTTGCAGAACAAAAAATAGCTAATTAACATGAAAATATGCCCAACTTCATTTTGAAAATACCAAGGTTTCATTCTTCAATTAATGAATTGGAAAATATATAATTTAAATGTGAACATTCAATTCTTGTGTGTGACAACTAGTCTCATGTATTACAAAGGCAATAATTTGTTATCTCTTTTCTGGAAAGCAACTGGGAAAAAAAAAATACTCACATTCTTTAACCCAACAATTTCACTTCTAACAATTGATCCCAAGGAAATAATGAGAGGAAGGAGTTAAAGATTTAAGCACAAAGGTGTTCACTTAATGTTAATTAAAATGATTGTTTAAAGATGAATAAAACTCAAATGATCAACAATAGAGGAGTGATTAAATTATGGTTCATTCATTTCATTTTCTAAACTATGAGATGGTCATTAAAATCATATTTTCACATAATTTTTAATGATACAGGATAATGCCTTATGTGTTGTGTGAAGAAATCAAGCAGTAAAGTGATACATGGAAAATGATCCTAACGGTGACTGGAAAAACTATTCATGCGTTTCTTTTAAAGCTGGAAGGAAATGCACATAAATACAATGGTTATAGCTGCATTTTAAGATAATGAAAACTTTTATTTTCTTTGTTATATTTCCAAGACATTTTCTAAGGCTTAAGAAAAAATAGTGTGAGCATGTATCACTTTCACATTTTAATGTTGATTTTTTTTTTCTTTTCTTTTTTTGATTCAGACTCTTACTCTGTTGCTCAGGCTGGAGTACAGTGGCATGATCGTGGCTCACCGCGGCCTCCAACTCTTGGGCTCCGGTGATCCTTCTGCCTCAGCCTCCTGAGTAGCTGGGACTAGAGGCATGCATCATCATACCTGGCTAATTTTTTGAAATTTTTGTAGAGATGAGCTCTCTTTATGTTGCCTATGCTGGTCTCAAACTCCTGGGCTTGAGCAATCCTCTCACCCTGGCCTCCCAAAGTGTTGGGATTACAGGTGTGAACTACTGCACCTGGCCTATTTTTTAACATTTTTTTTAAAGGGAAGTGTTACTTTATCTGTGATTTAGAGGCTGAACTGGAGGGTAACAGAAAATAAAGACAGAAAGACTACATTTAGGGACCTATGTAGTAATCAAGAGAGAAAACTTGTGGGTCTGGGAACAGCTTAGTGGCAAGAGCAGAGAAAAGAAGGCTTCAGAGGAGAGAAAATCCAAAGGGCTTGGTAAAAGGGCACAGGAAGAAGGAGGAGTCATGTGACTTGCAAATTTTTGATGGATATGGAGGAGCAGCTGATCTGCAAAAATGAAGGCAGGAAATACTCCCCTCCAGACATGCTTTGTCAACTGTGCCTTTGGACCATCCAAGTGGAGACGTCCTGTCAACAGTTCCCTTCACAGATCTGGGTCTTAGGAGACAGAGCCAGGCCTGAGACAGATAGGAAAGCCATCAATATATATGTAAAGCCTCAGCCCAAATTAAGTAGGAGAGACACAAAGATGAACTGATTGCTAAGGATGGAACCTGGAAAGACTGGCATGAAGGAAGAGAAGACGGGAATGGAGATGAGAAGTAGCTGGAGAAGAGCATCAGAAAAGGAACCTGACAGAAGCCCAGGAAGAAATTCACATCAAGAAGTAGAGAGGGGTCACCCATGGCCAAGGGCGAGAAGGACCAGATTCATCAAGACCAACAAGTGTCCATCGGAGCCGGCAGGAAGCGAATGCAGTGTCCTAGGCAGGGGACGAAGGCTGGACTACAGTGAGTAGAGGAAAACACAGTCCTCTTAAGATACTCCACACTTCAGAGAAGAAAAAAGAACGGGAAGTTGCTGGAGGGAGCGTGGCATCAAAAGAGCATCAGTTATTAGGATGGAAGAAACCTAAGAAAGTTTGCAAATGGAGAGGAAGGAGCCAGAGGAGAAGTGGCTTCAAAGATGGAAGGTATCGGGGGTGGGAAGGAGTGGCTAAGAAAGAGAGCTGATGATCAAGGGAGGCAGCAGGAGGGAAAATCCAGACACAAGTGTTCTCTTAAGCCAACGAACAAATACTTTTTTTTTTCCAATGAAGGATAAGGAAAAGAAGTGGGCAAACGTTTTATTTTTCCAAACAGCAATACTCACTAACTACAAGGCACTTTTGGGCAATGGTTATGTTTGCTGGAGAGTCAGACTGCCTGGGTTTGTAGTTCAGTGTCTCCATTTAAGGGTGTGTGTGGAGGGTGTGTGTGGTGTGGTGTGATGTGCCTGAGGATTCTCTTTGGCCTGCCATATTGATTTCCCTACAGGGAAAGCTGATCAGAGCATATGGCTACCCAGTTGCTTTGGTGGTTGTATCGCTCACTGCGTGTTAGTAAGATGTCCTTCTGGTTTACACATCAGTCTCTTATGAGTTAATTTAGTATGTATGAGGTCCAGAGAGATTGAGCCACTTTTGGGATATTAACAATACCAGGATTCTGAGTTGAAAAAGTGGAGGGTTATCCCCTAGGACATCTCTTGTTGCTTTTCCTGGTGACATATTTTGACATCACACATTCCCTTTTGACTTAAAAGTAATTACACTGGCAGAGGGCTTAATTAGTCCTTATTGTGTCCCATCTGATTTTGAAGACACCTAATAAACTAATAGACATGTATGTTTCTCTTTCCTTCTTTAAGGTTGCATTTACTTAGTATATAATTTTTGTATCTAGTTTAATTTCAAATTTTATTACACATTTAAAAAATTTCAAATAATTGATCTTCACTATAAACCATTAAAAACTGGATCATGGCCAGCCACAGTGGCTTCTGTCTGTAATCCTTACACTTTGGGAGGCTGAGGCAGGAGAACTGCTTGAGCCTAGGAGTTCGAGACCATTGTGGGCAACATGGTGAGACCCTGTTTTACAAAATTAAAAAAAATTAGCCAGGTGTGGTGGTGTGCACCTATATTCTCAGCTAATCGGGAGGCTGAGGCAAGAGGATCTCTTGAGCCCAGTTGTTTGGGGCTGCAATGAGCTATGATCACATCACTGCACTCCAGCTTGGGTAACAGAGTGAGGTATTATCTCAAAAAGAAAAAAAATTCCCCAAACCAAAAAACCATAACAAAAAGTAGATCATAATGGAGGGAGAAATATCAACATGGAAACAAATCGTATGATACCCAGAGGCCATCTGACCCATCATTTAGCCTCTTATTCGTACATAAATATTTCCTAAACAAGTGTCTATAATCTTCTGAAAATCTCCAGGAAAAGAAAAATGGCATTAAAAAAGTTACCAATCGTCTATGACAAGATTCATGCCAACAATGAATTAACTTTTTATGCCATAAGTTAAAAAAAAGTCTCCTGTAAATCTCTCTCACTACCAGTTTCTGCTTTTAATAAAGTAGACACACAGGTGGTGAGTCATGCAGATTTAAAGTGAGGCCTTGAAGAGGGCAGATCCTGTCTCTTTCTATGATACCCGGATGCATCCACAAAAAAATACTCTAAATTCCTTCTTCGTTTTCTTTTCTTCCAGTGCAAACTCTTCTCAAATTGTTTTCTCATTTCTGAAGTTCCTTTAAGAGAACGTTATGATAAAGGCTCCATACTACTTGTAGTGTCCCTTTATTTTGTTGCATGGGCCTAACCCTGAACTTGCACAGCTCTGCAGAACCGGCGTCCCCTCACTGCAGCAGGCACCCCAGTGAGCCATCCAATTTTGCAAGAAAAAATTTCAGAGCAGAAGGTTCTGCAGACACTGATTGGCTCAGCATGGGCTCTGTCAGGCCAGAGAGATGAGAGGATGCAGCCTTTTGTCACTTCGGAGGGAATGAGGAAGTGAGGCTACTCTCAAAAATGGAATAATCAGAGTACAGCTTCCTAGCCTTGGTATGGAGAAAGGGTCCTACACAACGAAGTCTCTCCTGTATCTCCCAGAGGGCACAGAAGTGCTGACTAACCTGAGCCTCAGTTCTGATTGAAATGACAACCACAGCAGTCTGCACAGGTGGAATCAACACCCTCCGATCCCCGCCCAAAAAAGAAGAGAAATGTTAAAAAATGCCAGGATTTCCCATGTGCAGAGGCACAGAACACATATTTTTACAGAATCCCCGAATTAAATTCAAATCTGTCTATATATTCTAAAGCATTTATCATTGTGGGTTTAATCATTCTGATGGAAATAAAGAGTAACAGACTTTAATTCTTTGATAAGAAAACATCATTCTCCTCATTTATACTATTTACTAAGACAGAGAAGTGTGTAACATTTTCAGAATGCTTCCTGCTGAGACTAGTTCAAATAAAAGAATACACTTGAATGTAATTCTTTTAAGTTTCAAAAAATTTTATAGAGAGAATGGGAAGAAAAAGAACAAATAGTTTGAGGTGAGAACTTCCCCTCCCAAAGGAGAAACAGAGTGAGTGAAAATGAGACTGGAACACCTTGAAACAAATTTCACCTGCTTAATATTCTGCCAAACATCAAACCAGCTTGGAAGCTTTAGTTAAGGCCTGAAGATCCAACATATGCCAGAAGGGAGTCATTACTTTATGTAAATTACATTACAAAGTCTATTCTATTGCTTAGTGATGGAGGGCGTAACATTAATATGTGGGTTCTAAAATGCAATTATTTTCTCAGCAGCTTAGGAGAGAATAAAAATGCTAAAATAATTAAACAATTTACAAAAATACATGTCTTTCAATACTGTGGGAGTATTTGACATACCTTCCAACATTCACTCCGAGTTGTAAATACGATGGATTTATGTGAGGTCATAAATGTCACTCACTGTAGGGCAGTAGCATTATGTCAATATTCAAATTAAAAATATTCACGTTGGGCTAGGGGCTGTGAGATATCAAGCAAACCAGGGATTACACTTCTAGCGTCCTGGCTTAGGCTGATCAAATTTAAACTGTATTCTCTGTTAAAGGCTTAATTTTTTTATAGGTGATCTTCTTCATTCTTTAATTTATTCATTTATTGGGGGAAAGGGTTATTGAATGGATGGTTTTGCTCTTCAAACAAAACTATAAAATACTTTCAAAGACATAGAAATTGGTATTATGGATTCTTAATAGACACAAATTACCTTGAAACAACGCAACTTGGGATTTGTTTGGATTTGTTTTTTCAGGAGCCTGTTAATTTGTAAAGTCAACACATTCAAGGCTCCACAATGGTTAAGATAATGCTTAAATTGAAGCACAATTCCTTTCTTCATGAACACTTCTGTTGTGGCACACGATCTCTACTGCTCTTGCTTTGCGGGTATGTTGATAAGACACAAACCTGACACAAGGCCTGTTTGTGGGGAAAAAACCTCCAACATCTATTGATAGGCTCCACTGACCAAGCAAAGGCTAAAAATTTAACATTTCCGGCCAGCGCAGCGGTTGGCGCCTGTAAACCCAGCACTTAAGGAGGCCATGATGAGAGCATTGCTTGAGTCCAGGAGTTCAAGACCAGAACAGCTTAATTTTTTTTTTTTTTTTGAGTTGGGGTCTTACTCTGTTGCCCAGGCCAGAGTGCAGTGGCATACTCACGGCCACCCTAGCATCGACCTGTTGGGCCTCTGGCGATCTCTCTGCCTCAACCTTCCAAGTAGCTGGAACTACAAGCATGTGCCACCACACCTGGCTGATTTTTTTGTTTTTGTTTTTTTAATTTATTGTAGAGACGAGGTCTTGCCAAGTTGCCTGGGCTGGTCCTGAACCTACTGGCTCAGGCAATCTTGCCTCCGCCTTCCAAAGTGCTGGGATTATAGATGTGAGCCACTGTGCCCGGCAAATTTTTTTTAAAAGAGTTATTTTAAAAAGGCAGTAGTTAAGGTAAAATGAAATAGTCAAAATGCTCAATTAATACAAAAGTGAGCAAAAATAAGAAATAAAAGGGGATAAAAACATATGAAACAAAAATTAAAAATGTAGTAGACTTTAATCCAATCATACCAAAAATTGCATTAAATGTGACTTAAGCAAATGAGCTAAAAGACAAAGATTATCAAATTGGTTAAAAAAGTAATACTCAACTACATGTTCCTCTGCAAAAAATGCATTTTAAATGCAAAGCAGTATATAGGTTGAAAGTCAAAAAGTGGGAAAAGAAACAACATGCAAACATGAATTTTAAAAAAACCAGAGTGACTATATTAAAATTTTATTGTCACATAGATGCTGCATAAAAATTTTAAATGTACAGTAGACATATCTATAGCTAAATCTTTTTTCTCTTTCTTTAACTCTCTTTTTCCTGATTAAAGAACTCACAGAGTTTAAAGTAAAACTAGAAAATAAAATTGAATTAATTTTATTTTATACCTCGTTTCATATGTTCTATAGATTCCAAATTACATTTATCAATGTCCTTTTATTTTAGTTTTTGAAAGCATGTGTTATGGCATTCAGAAAAAAAAAAAAGCAGAATAATAAGTGATCAGGAATGTTAGACTGAAAGCTGTATATGAATTCTGACTAGCTAAAACCAAGTTTGAATTCTTATCACTGATTAGGCCTATATTTCACTAATAAATGATCATAATCTAAATATTTCATTTAGCTGGAAGAAGAAACTAAAATGGGATCCTATTTTCAGAATTCACCGGCAAAGGCTAGGCTTTAATTAAAAAAAAAAAAAAAAAAAAGGCTATCTAAACTAAGATTTCAGCAACTAAAGGGACAGCAAGACTCTATTGTCAATTTAAAAAAACAGAAGTGCTAAAAACCTAAAAACCAACAACAAAAAAATTGGTGTGGGAAAGCTGAAACATCTTGTCCCACAATGAAAATCTGGGCCGTATTTCTTTCTTGTAGGAGGAAATGAGAATTCCAACACTAGTGTTAAAATAGAGTAGGTGTAGAGGAAGGAAAATATTTATCAACATGTAGTTAACAGCATTAGGTTTAAAAGACTAGAACAGATGAAACATACTCTGCTAACATTAAAAAAAAACAACAGCAGAGTTCAATAATTGAAAATGCCTCCTATTCACTTCGGTACTTAGTGTCTGCATCTGTTATATGAAGACTCAGCCCTCAGGAAAGCTGTTAGGACTGCAAAGATACACAGGGATGGCCTCCCAAATAGTTGTGCCTAAGTTCAGGGAATCAGGCACTTTAGCCAAAGGTGAATGATTCAGAGGTAAGCTGGGGCAATTAGATCTTCCCTGGCATTTGACATTTGATAACCAGTTCATTAATTCAACAAATGCCTACTGATACCTATTTAAATGCACCATTCTAGTCTTTGTTGAACAAGACCGACAAAGCTAGTGTCCTCTTAAGAGCTTACACTCCATTGATGGATACAGACAATAAACAAATCTAAATAAGAATATATTAGATCCTGTGCAATGATGAAAATCTAACAATGGTGAAGTGATAAGGATTGACTGAGTAAGGAAGCAGCTACTTGAGGTCAAGTGCTGAGGAAGGCCTCTCTGGGGAGGTGATAAAACGGAGCGAGTCACATAGAAAATCTAGGGAAGATCATTCGAGGCAGAAACAAAAAGAAGGCCAATGTTTTCTGAAGCATAATGAATAAGGGAGTGAGCACACAGAGAGAAGTTTGGACAGACAGATGGGATGATATAGGGCCTTGTAGGCCATGGTAATATGTCTGGAATATATTCTAAGTGCAACAGGGAGCCAGTGAGAGGTTTTATGAATAGAGTAACATGGACCTATTTGTGTTTTTGAAAGAGCACTTTGGCGGTTGAGACTGGATTATAGGAAAGCAAATGTGGAAACAAGGGAAACTGTTAGGAAGTGACTGCAGTCTAGAAGGAAGGTGATGGGACCAAGGGTCAGAGTGGGGGCAGAGAGAAATGGAGTTTGGAGGTGAAGTCCATGGGACCTGCTGACGAGGAGAATGTGGGAAAAGAAATAATCAAGGAAGATTGCTATGTCTGCGGCATGAACAACAGGATGGCCGATAGTATAATTTTCTAAAATGGAGAAGATGGTGGGACAAGCAGATTTTTTTGCAAGGAAAACTTCAGAGTTCTGTTTTGACCAGGTTAAGTAAGAGCACTGTATCAGATATCAAGTGATATGTTGGGTCCCAGTACTGGGAAACATTAGGCTGAGTCACACTCACAGTGATACTCAGGAAAGGATCTGCAAACCCTGCTGCCTGGGTCACTAGGGTGGCCCTGACTTCTGCCATTTTGCAGTTTTGTTGTTTAGATTTTGCTGTGATTGCATCTAACACTCCTGCATTCTCAATACATTACTCTTTTTTGCATAAGCTAGCTTTTTGGTCTCTATTGTTTGCCAACCAAAAGGCCCTAAATAAACCCGTGGTGTCTAGCAAGATTATTTCAAAGTTGATTTCCTGCTTTACTACATTATGAAACTAAGCGATTTTTATCACTAAACACAGTATCAACTGAAACTTAGGGCACTGATGGTGAGCACAGCAGGAACCGGCCACACTAAGAATAATGGCTGTACTTTATTGAGTACTGGCTGTGAGAGAGGCACTGTGCTAAAGGTTTTTACATATTTTATCTCATTTAGACCTTACAATGACTACTCTGAAGTGGTGGTGACTACCTTACTTTATGGATGAGAACATTGGGGCCCAGGCAGCTTATGTGACCTGTTTAAGGTCACAGAGACAGGAAACATTCGAGCTGGGTTTCAATTCAGGTGAGGTTGACTCCCAAGTGCATAAGTCAATCATGGCACTGCACAGTCAAGAGCAGGTTTTTCCCTGCCATGACAGGAGATGATTCAGTGAGGACCTGAAGGAAATTCAGAACCTGCATGGTAGCGGTGGGACAGGGACTGCAGCAACCTACCTTCTGGGTTCACTGAAGTGCTGGCTATTGCACAATCTGCCATTGCAGAGCTCTAAATAGAATGTGCAGAATTCTGTCCCCTTCTTTAGTTATGGGTCCTGTGTTCTTTAGTGTCATTTGGCAGAGCAGAACCAACACAAGATGCATATCCTCATACTGGTCTTGGGTAGTCACCGGGATCTTGTGACTTGAGAAAACACCAGATATCCTCAGCAGCCAGCCTAGCCATTTTACAGATTGGGAAACCAAGGCCTAAATAGGTTACTTTCCAGGATTGTTTGGCTAATTTGTGAAGAGTTAAAATTTGAGGACCAGGTTTCCTGAGTCTACGTTTAACTCAATAATTTTCAATCTCATTATGGCACTACCTTCACTCCCATTTGACAATGAGATCTTGGAATCTTTCCCAGTGGGATAGGTCATCAACTTGATGTTCTCAACCTTGCCCCTTCTCAATTTACTTTTATTGAGGTATAATACAAGGTACATACATCAAATGCACAAGCTTAAGTGTACAGTTTAATGAATTTTTATAGTATAACCACCACCAGTGAAACCCTCACCCAGCTCTCAATGTAAATTGTTTACAACATCTTAGAAGACTCCCTTTCACCCCTTTCCAGTCCTTCCCCAACCCTCAGGGTAACCCCTATTCTGACTTCTGTTACCACAGATTAGTTTGGGAGATACCTAAACTTTGTGTAAATAAAACATGTACTTTAAAAAATCTGTCATTTTTTAGTCTACATTATAATTCTGAGAGTCATCCATGTTGTATATAGTATCTTACTCTTTGATGTTCCTGTGTAGCATCCCATTGCCTGAATATACCTAAACTTATTTACCTATTCGCCTACTATGGACACTTGGATATTTTCCACTTTGGGGCTATTATGAAGAAGACTGCCATAAACACTCTTGTGCCTGTCTTCTGGTGGATATATGTACTCATTTATCTTGAGAATTAGAATTGCTGGATCATAGGGTAGACACATACTTAGTTCTTGAAGACAGTGCAAACAGTTTTTCAAAGCGGTTGTAATAATTTGCCCTCCCACTGGCAGTATATGAGAGTTCCAATTGTTCTACATTCTTGCCAACTCTTGGCATTGAAAATCTTTTTGCTTTTAGCCACTCTGTTGGCCATGTAATGGTGTCTCATTATGGTTTAATTTGCATTTCCCTGATGACTGATGGTTCTTGCCATGTGGAGATCTTTTTTGAAATGTCTGTTTGAGTATTTTGTTCAATTTTAATTGGGTTATTTGTCTTTCTCTTACTGATGTCTATGACTTCTATATATTCTGGAAACAAGTGCTTTGCCAGACATATGTATTGTAAATATCTTCTTCCAGTCTGTGGCTTTCCTTTTTATTTTCCTTTTGATAATTAAAGTTCTTAATTTTTAATGAAGTCTTATGTATCCACCTTTCTATTATGGTTAGTGCTTTTTATGTCTTGTTTGAAAAATCTTTGCTTACTCCAAATCTTATCTCTTTAAATTCAAGAAGCTCAGAAACCATTAAGAAGTTGTTTTATTTGGCAGGTTTGGAAAATGCTGACAATTAAGTTTTTTTCAAGTGCTGGAGAGGAAAGACGTGGAGAGGTGGGAAGGAAGGAAGTACAGTGGAGCTGAAGCAGGTGGACACTTAGGAGATGCCCTGGAGGTTTTAGAGGGTGGAGGGGAGGGAAGGTAGTATTCAAGGATCCAAAATTAGAGTTGGTGGGAGGGATTTTTCTTGAGAGAAAATAATAGTAACAATCATCAAACAAGTCTGATCCACATCAAGCCCATGCTTTTGATAAAGGCAGTACTCGATGCCTCACTGAGCAACTGCTACAACTTACTGACCAGGTGTAGAATGGGGGCCTCAGCAGAGCACTGCACAAATGACAGGTGTGCAAGCAGCTTTATGCCTCCTGGAACAAGGTGGACTCTAAATAAATAAGTAAATTGTTAGAAGTATCCAGTGCTCGTACTGGATACTTCTAGTGCATCACCTCACTGTCTCCTGGCCCCACCTGTCTTGTAGTCTAGCCATGGCTGCAGTTAACAAGTTCTATTTGGGTTCTGAGAAGCTTCATGCCATTTGCAACCTGAGGAACTTGCTTCACCTCAGTGCCTGTCTCGTTCCATTCCAGGCTTCTCTGCTGACACAGAAGCAGGTGCACCAATAACTCACTTGGTATTGACACATGTGACTTGTGAACCCATGGAGTTAACAATCTGTGGGGAAAAACTGACTCAAGGTGGCTGGGAGCCAATGAAGAAATGCCTCCTCCTTTCCTTTCCTGGACAGAAGGTTCCATGCCACACTTCATGTGGCTTCCCAGACTTTCCATGGAATCTGGCAACCAGTTGCCATGATGGGGGCCTGTTCCACTACCCATCTTTGGATTGACTCCACTTCCCACCCTAATTCACTCCACTTGGCCCCCATTCTTGCTTTTTGGCTCCCAACTCCATTAAAGCACTTGCAATCAAGTTTTTGTCTCTGCTTTCTGGGGAACCCAGGCTTAGATGGCACTAAATAAGACTTCTGCTTGATTGATTTTTGTTTCATCAGATTCCAAATATGGGTCCATTTTACACTTTTACAAACTCAAAGGAACACTCCTTCCTTTTCTAGGGAAGATGTCATTATGAATTAAATTCAGCCAATCAGCGACACAAGTAAGCGACAAGGGCTATATATTCACGAAACAACTGATTCTCTGCTAGCCATAGAGCTGAAGCTATTTCTCCTTAGACCAGCTGCAGGAGGAGCATCAAGACCAGGATCAAACTTCATGTTGGTTCATGAGCTAGTCAAGGCATTGAGCTTATTAGACCAATTCAATATATGAGAAATATACCAAGAAGCTGACTGTCCTGGCAATGTGAACACGTCATTAATTCACACAACCAGGGTAAAGTCCTGTTCTCAACTGGAGGCCATTTTGGTATGCTGGCACCAGTCCCAGTGAGCCAAGGTACTTGGCACCTGTTGTTGAGGTGGTCAAGAGGGAGTCTTTATAGGCACTGCCTGAGGCAGTACTGAAAGTATGCTGTGGACAGAGGCAGCACGCTACATATACAGCAGGATCGTTGTGTGCAAAATGCCACTGATGAATGGGAATATGGTGAGAAGCCAGCAGCATGCCAGTGGCAGTGTGGCATCCGAGGGAGCTGTGTGGTCCCAAGATTGGCTTATTTCCATGTCCAAAGAGCCAAACAATGAGAGTTGTCAGCAGATGGCTCCAATGAAATTACCTTCCCCCTGGTCTGCTTGGTGCATTTTTCCTCCAGGGATGCGAGCTCAACTATGTAAGTATTATGAGTGGAAAAGGCGCCTAACTCTTCTAGATCAATAGCTGTCACATAACACCTCAAAGTTCCTCAGACCCCAGAGAGCTGTACTTCGTAACTCCCCCAAATAACTGCACACGCTCCAACCTTATCACCCTCCCAGCACTCTAGACACATTCAAAGGCTATAAGTCCACATAGAAAAGGGCAGGGGAGGTGGTTAAAGAGAGATGAGGAGGAGGACGGCGATGCGACATTTACATAGCATTTGGAAAGTCAGCTTTCTCTAGTCACATAGCCTACTGGCATGCCATTTTATTTCGGCTGTTCTCACATTTATCACACTCTGGTTGACATGACAGTCTTCTCATTAAAGTGTGAGCTCTATTTTGGAATTCTCAGCCTCAGCACAGTGCCTCACTCACTATAGGAACTCAGTGAATGCTTCCGGAAGCCTTCTAAAGTCTTTGCTCAAATGCCATAATGGCTGCGTTTTCAATGGGGCCTACCCTGGCACCCTATTGAAAATTCCAAGTCCCGTTTTCCTGCCCTATTTTCCTTCTTCTCTTTAGCATATATCACTCCAAGCACACCATATAACTTATTTATTATTTTGCTTGTCATCTCTCTCCTTCCTCTAGAATGTTCCATGAAAAGCCTTTTTGACTGTTTTGTTTGCGGATGCCCTATATCCAGAACAGGACCTGGCAATAAATACTGAAAAAAGAACTTCCATTCCCAGATGGCAATTTCTGTTTCTAAAACCCACTCAAAGCTATATCATGTCCACTCTTGTGATCATAAACACCCGTTTATAGAAACAGTATTTTTAAGTTATTATTAAACTATTTATTGAG
Organism: Tarsius wallacei; assembly: GCA_963574415.1. Taxonomy (NCBI): domain Eukaryota; kingdom Metazoa; phylum Chordata; class Mammalia; order Primates; family Tarsiidae; genus Tarsius; species Tarsius wallacei. The sequence continues at coordinate 20,812 of CAUYQG010191196.1, forward strand.
TACTATGCCAAGCACCGTGCTGAGTGCTAGGGAAACAAACATGAAGAAGACAGGGGTTCCTGCATGCAAAGAACTTAGGGCTACTGGGGGAGACTTTTACAAACATGGGCTACTGTTATACAATAGAGTACTTTCCACATTAGAGACAAAAATAAGGTATTAAGGAAACAGAGAAGAGGGGTACATTTGCCTCAAGAATCAGTCAAGGTTCTTGCAGAAATCAAAGCCCTGGTGAACTAAGGCTTCAAGAAAGAGTGGACATTAGCTGGAAAGCGTGTGTGAGGCGAACGTGCGGTAGGCAGAGGGTCATGGGGGTGGTTGAGAAAAACGAATTCAAAGCCCAAATGCCTGGTGATGGAATTGCTTTATTGTTGTCATTCATTCATTCAGCACATATTTTGCTATGCCCCTATTCTATGCTGATCTGGGGATTCAGCACCAAATAATACAGACAAAAATTTCTGCCTTCATGGAAACTACATTCTAGTGAGGAGACAGTTAATACACAAAATAGACTCCAGACAAACATAGAGCAAGGAAGGAAGATGAGGAGTGTGGAGGGAATGAATGCACTGTAATGCTTAGAGTTAGAGTAACCACTTCTTTTGGGGTCATCTCCTAATATCCTGTATTGGAAATCTTCCTGAAGATGGCGCCGGCCTGCCTATAGTGTTAGAGGCTTTGTTCAAGCAAGCTGGAAGAAGGAAAGAAGCCTTCGTGTATTACAGCAATTATAACAGTAATTACACTTTCTATTGAATCCTGTGAAAGCCCTAAAGTAATTATCCAACAAAGAAACAAATGAAAGGACCCTCTACAACAGGCACCAGACAGAGATACTGTGAGAAGGCCCAGCATGGTGATTAGGAGCACTGACTGAACCTGGCAATGGGCATTGGACCCCAGCTTGGCCATTCCTGGCTGTTTGATGTGGTGGCTCCTTCATGTCACAAAGCCTCATTTTCCCCAACTGTGAAACAGGGACAGTGATAACAGTCTTTATTGTGCATGGGAGTGTGAAGATTCAGTGGGATGACATAGAAAGCACATTTAAGAACACAGGCTGGCAAGTAGTAAACACTCAATACATGTTGACATTATCTACAGACTAACCTAATATGAACTTTTTTTTTTTGAGTCAGACTCTCACTCTGTCACAGACTGGAGTGCAGTAGCATGATCATGACCCACCGCAGCCTCGACCTCATGGGCTCGGGTGATCCTTCCACCTCAGCCTCTCGAGTAGTTGGGACTATAGGCACATGCACCACACCCGGGTAATTTTTTTGTAGAGAGGAGATCTCGCTATGTTGCCTAGGCTGGTCTCAAACTCCTGGGCTCAAACAATCCTCCCGCCTCTTCCTCCCAAAGTGCTGGGATTATAGGCACGAGCCACTATACTCAGCCTCAATATGGACTTTTGACATGTAATTATTAAGATCTTTCACTAATGACCCTAAAGGGCATGAACTCTTATCTTAGACAAATTCACCTACTTTGCAGAACAAACTGTGAGGAAAAAATTGGATTAAAGGAGGGGAGAAGCAAATGTGGTTGAGTGGGGCTAGGGGTGCTTTCTGAGCACAGCCTAAAGCAGAATGAGACCTCAGTATCTAAGCACATACTTCTGGATGAAATGCAAGAGGAGAAGAACAACTGAATAATAATATCTGAAATACAGTGTACAATGGGCAGACCTATAGGATGGGAGAGCGGAATGGGCAACTATGTCATATGAAGAGTAAGCTGGAAAAACCTCATATATTTAGTTTAGAGAAGAAGATCTGGGAATAAGATGAGGAACAAATAGCTGTCTTCAAAGAACAAATATACATATATAGGCAAAGAAAGAGCAGACTTGCTCTGTTTGCTTACAGCACACAGTACTACAAGGGCAAGTGGGTTGACATTACAAGGTTTCAGAAAAAAAAAGAAGAAGAAAAAGAATGAAAATAGTTGCAGTAAGGAACGAGGGCTCCATCACTGGGGGAATTTAAAGAGAGGCTGATGGTTACAGCAAGTTGGGAGCTCTTAGTTGTCGCTAAAGTCCTTTCCAATTCAGAAATCCTGGCTTAAAACCTCAACTAAGGAGACCAAATATAACAGAAAGTCTTGGAGGGCTCTGAGCTTGGAAATAATTTGTGTAAAGTCACAACTGATCAATAGAAAAGAGATGAGGTCAGTCAGCTGTTCAAGAGAAGGCTGCAGAAATGAAATCAGGAGGTGATGCTAATATAGTCCATAAAAACGGTCCAGAATGTTGTTTCATCTAATCCTCACCACAGTCCTGAGTGGTCAACATTACCCCCAATGCCACTTCATAGGTGAGCAAAGAGAGGCCTAGAAAGCTTGAGTCTTGCCCATACATTTTGCTAAGAAGGGCAGTCTTGTAATTTGAGCCAAGTTTTCTGACTTTTAGTCTAGTATTCTTTCCAATCCACCCTATGGAATTTTCATGTTGTATTAAGAGAGAGGGGTACAATATGGAGACATGGTTGATTAATGAAGTGCAAGAGTTTCCTTACTGATTTTCCTGTCCCCTCACCCCATTTCCTTCTTTTTTCTATCCGGGCTAAACTCCTAGGGCACCAAGCTCTTCCTAAATTATGGTTCTTAACACTGAGGGTTCCTCCGTGGTTCATAGAATTAATTGCAAGTGCTTTGGTTGGTGCTCAAGGTCATCCACAGCATGACCTATGTTCACTCTACAGCATTATCTTCCATGACTCTCTGCATATACCTGGAGTAAGTCAAGCACAGGACAATAAGGAGTGATGGGGGTTGGAGAGTACTTGCTCTATTGAAAAGGCCAGACCTAGATCATGTTGAGCCAATTATAACCTATTGGAAGGGAGACCCAGTGATTAAGCTAAACTAGTCTTTTTAGAGAAGATGGGATACAGATTTTAATGTAAAATCACCATCATATTTAAAGGCTGGTGAGGAATTCAATTAAATAAATAACACTGTACAGGCCAAATGAAACCCACTTATAGATCAGGTTTGCAGGCAACTTTCAATCTAAAAATGTTACTTTTTAGAAAAAGCTGGTCTTCCTCAATTGCCTATCTCAAAGGAAAACGAGGAAGTCCTATATTACTGAATTTGCACCTCTGTCATGGTGCTTGCACTATTCAGTCCTGCTAGACTATAAGATTTTGAGGTGAGGAGTTTCCTACCTTTTGAAGGTTACACATTACTCATATTAGGTTCTTAGGAACAGTTTTGGAATTTGGACTTAGTAGAAACAAATCTGAAAGACTTATTTGAATCTGCTTAAATATGAAGTTAGTTAAAGGGGCTGATCAGTAAAGATGGTTCCAGATTCCAAGCCTGGGTAATGACAAAAATTGCCTAGAATAACCGTGTAGGTAGAGCGAGCAGAAGGATCAGGCAGAAGTTGAAACATTCAGGGTGTGTTATATTGTGCTTATTCAGAATCAAAGAGCTTAAAGTTCTCTTGAGTTTATTTCACTTTCATGCACAGGAAAGAATCTGGAGTCGGAGCCCCATCAGGAAGTCATAACATTTTAATGCTCAGATCTTCTGTTCTATAACACAAATTAGAAGGAGGAGTGAATGAGAAGCATGTCTGTCCTGGCCAGACACTCTTAGTGGAGAAACTTTATTTTCCAATATTTGTGTAAAAGAATAAAGATTGATTCATATTTCTTCCAAAAAAATCTTTAATTGATTTAATATAAGACTTGTCTCCCCTTAGGTAAAGAAACAGCTGCTCTTAACAATTTTCGATTTTTGACACAAAGGAAGCAATTGATACCATCAATATTAGCAACCTAATGGGAGGGTTTGTCAAAGCCTAGAAAGGCTTGATGGGTTTTTAGTTCATTTCTTCATCAAAATGGATGATGCTCTATGTAGGAAGGTTATTCAGAAATGGTATGGATTTCAGAAAAATGACATATAATTTTGTGAATGGAGCTAAAATGTGATTCTCGATATAGCAGAACTGCTGTGTCTTTAACAGAGCTAAATCTCATTAATAGATTCAGTAGAATTTAAGGTATTTTGATCATCAAAGTTTAGAGAGGAAAGAGCCAAGAAAAGTAACAACTATTTATTCAGTGCCTACATGCTTTAAGCACATTCTTATTCTAGTTACAACCCTCTGAAGAGTAGCATTCTTATACTGACTTTATAAAAGAGAAAACTGTGACACAGAGATGAAGAAAACTTCCCAAGAATGCAAAACTAATAACTATTAGGGCCAGCACTTCAACTCAGCTTGGTCTGGTTCTAAATCCCATTCCCTCTCCATGTTGTCCCCTGTGCATCTAGCCCTTTGTACTCATATGTCCCCTCAGAGGGGACATAAAGAGATTGCTGGTGATTATACAGGACAAACTTATGACATCACAGATATTTAAAAAATGTATGTTTCCTTGAAGTTATCCATTCAAATTGTATGAAAAAAGCAAATAAAGAAATGGAATATATACTGAGATATGACCGATCAGTTGAGAAGCAGTTTTCAGTAATCATGAGTGTGTCTTTCTACATCTTTGAACAACAGACTGTACAATAAATCACATATTATCAGTGGGGGAGGAAGTAAGCAAGACTGCAGTGTCTGCTCATATGGAAAAACACCAGGTGGAAGACATCAAACAAATTACTATTGCGCAACTTGTATCAATGTACCTGCAATGTATGTTGGTGACTGTTTGTTAGCACATGTTAGAAAAACGTTAAGATATAAAATTTTAATTTTTTTGTCATAAGTAAGTTCCTTAGTGTTCAAGATTCCATTATAAACCAAATATCATTACAATAAAATAATTGGTTCCAATGGTATACTATTTAATATGAAGTGATCTGTTTTTTCACTATTTCATTAAAAACTGTAGTCAAGTTGCTGGTAGGTAATCTGTGAGATGACTCCAAGAGCAGAGTGCTAGAGAACTTTCATTCCAGTAGACTGGCAGAGGCTAAATTACTTGTCCAAACTGAGTGACCTGAAGAATACACCTAGTGCTCTACCTCCTGTTTAGTTCTTCTTCTGCTCTCCAACAGTTCATGGCCATGTTGTAGGCTCTGTTGTAGCCACAAAGGGTAGAGGAAGGCTGAAGATGTTCTAGTACCCATATGGGCAGAAACATGCTGGCTATTCTATGGAATTCGAGCTCCATCCAATGGCTGCAAAGGATCTAACCGATATTCTAGACCTGATCAGAAATAGTCTTGTCATCTGTTAATAAAGATCTGTCTGCAAATGAGCAGAACTACCCAAGTGGATGGTAGCAGGGCGAGTGTGTGGGATGCCCAGCTGGCATGAAGAAACAGCCAGTGCCAAGGCATGGAAGTGAAACTGAAAATGCAGACTACTGACTCTAATCTCCCCAGCAGACCTAGAAAGAAGTGGTCAGATTGGAGAGTGCCTGTCATGCTTTAAAAAATTTTTTTTTAAATTTTAAATACATGGGGTACAATTCAGGGATAGGTATACAAATGTTCATTATGCAGGTACCCTTGTTGATGAGGTATACCCCCCCTCCCCTGGCAGTTTCCCACTACTGTCAATCCCTTTCTTATAGTAGTACGATAGTTATTCAAGTTCCGCTTATGAGTGAGAACATGTGATACTCGGTTCTTTGTTTCTGCGATAGATCATTCATTATTATAGCCTCTAAGTCCATCCAAGTAGCTGTGAAGTTCATAATTTCATCCTTTATGACTGCGTAATATTCCATTCCTTGTTAAATGGCATTCTCAAGATAGATTCTTTTCAATTTTGACTTCTTTCCTCTTTGTAAAGAAAAGACAGAGAAATAACTAGAAGGCAATCAATATAACTCGAGCATACTAGGACTCTGGCTGAGTTTTCCAGACCCTCATCTTGCCTGGCTGTGATCTTTTCACATATATTCCATCGTATATATGTACCACATTTTAAAAATCCAGTCCTCTTTCGATGGGCAGCATGGTTGCTTCACTGTCATACTTTTTAACCCCAAAGCAAAGCTTACTCTCATTTCATGCAATCTTGACAAACTTCTAAGACTATGCATTTTAAGAACTCATCAACTTCCTCTGGACTGCTGTTTAGCATATGTGAATCCTGAAGTTTGAGTTCTCAAGTCATTTATTTAAAGGGTGCGCTTGTCACCTGCACTAGAGTTGGCTACTTATCTCTCAATATTCACCTCCCTCTTCTGTTTATAACAGGATCCTGAATTTTAGCTGGGTCACTCAGGAAAAAGGTAATATTCTCAGCCCCTCTTGCACCTAGATGAGCCCATACGCCCATGGTCTTCCAGTTGAATCTGAGAGAAAGTGGCAGGTGCAACTTCTGGAGCCTGCTCTTACTAGTAAAGGACCTCATCTCTTTTCCCCCCTTCTTCCATCCCGTTGTCTTCACCCAAACTTTATTCAATATCTACTAAATGTAGACCACTGTGCTGAGGCAAGGCTCATGATCTGATGGCAAGAGTTAAGTACAAGAATGTGGCATTAGAATTTTCTTTCTCCTTGCTTGGTATGTGGTCAGATCTGGAATTTTAGCCCCTGTGTAAACATTTTAGCAATAATATTGAGATTTTCTTGTGCATGTGTGTGTGCATGTATACCTGCTCTCAAGAAGTGGCCATTATATTTTAGGTCCAGCATTTGACATTACTGAATTTTCACTTCTAAGTTGTTAGAAATCTGAGGAGGCATCAGAGCACAATAGTTGGATAAAGAATATCTGTCTGTGATTCTAATCTGATTCCCTTACCCATAGATTAAGTGATTCCCCAGGGCAGGTGCCAGGATTTGGATTCCTAATTTTCAACTCCTAGCCCTAGAAGATAATCAGAATAGGCTTGCTGAAATGAATGCGCTTAATGAATATTTCAGGAGTAGTGCCAACAAATATGTCGTTCCCCCAAAAGCTTTAACCTTGCTGAATGGCATTCTCAAGATAGCTTCTTTTCTATTTTGACTTCTTTCCTCTTTGAAAAGAAAAGACAGAAGAATAACTAGAAGGCAATCAGCATAACTCGAGGATACTGGGACTCTGGCTGGGTTTCCCAGACCTTCATCTTGTCTGACTGAGATCTTCTTTTCACATATAAGGAAAGTCATAAATAAGGTGTATCATAAACTAGGATCTATCTGCCTCCAAAGACCAACTTGCTTTCCACCACACCATTATAACAAATTGCTTCTTGATTCTACCTTCAAGAACTATGCAATAAGAATGCGAAGTCAAAAATGAGCAAACTTTCCCCTCTCCTCTATTGATTTGTTATATAATTTGGGAAACCCTTCTAGTCAAAATTTCTAATTGAGAAAATATTTCCTAACTGCATCAAAGAGGTGTTGTGAGGAAGCATTCATTCAAAGAGTGCTCCAGTCTTCTGAGGCTACAAAATTGTGGATTGTTTGTAGTAATAGCTAAGAGTTATTTGGATATAGAATATTATTTTGCTGAGCACTACAAATGGAGTACTTGCTTATAAAGTGAGAATATAAAATACACCATGTACAATCTCTAATTAATAATTCAACTCTATTGCTTGCTTATTTAAGCAATGAAAAATAGGGCTTTTAGTTAACTTTTGTTTTTCTTTTTAAGTATCGGACTTATTTACTAGCTTTATGATATGCACTAATAAACAGTCAGAGGTAGGAGCATGTGGAAGAATACAGAGGGTTTTGGGTTTTTGTGTATGCGGTTTTTTATAGGGAAAGATGCCTATTAATCAAAAAAGAAACTGAACTCAGCTTGAGTAATTAATCTAATTTCTACTTATCTCCATAGTTTTAAACCAGAAATGAGAACTGAAGGTCAATAGCGTAAGTATTACAATTATAGTTTAGCGTTACTGTGATGAAACAAGTCTATAATTCTGTTTGAAATTCCTGCCCAGAAAGAGATGTTTAAATATACACTGAAGAAATGGGTACTGAGCTAAACCTCTCTTTTCCTTAATGGGCACCTTGCCTTAAAACCTCTGTATTCTGCTATATATTCCTCTCTGAACGCTTATTAAACTTGGCCTTGGATCTGGAAATCTAGCTTGTCCCTTTCAAAGAAGGTGGTCTAAAAGCATGGTTTAGGGTGTTGAGTACTAGAGTCTATTGTTCATTTGTGAACACACATTTCTCCATGTTACCACATGCCTATATCTAGGAATACAGCAATGGACAAAGAGAAAGGCCCCTGATCTGAGGAAACTCGTATTCTTTGGGGGGGGGGTGCAAAACAATGAGCCAATATATGAACGTATAATATATTGTCTTGTGACTGGGCTGAGAGACAAGGCAGGTTAAGGAGTGGGGTGTGGTCAGGAATGGCTCTATGAAGAGTGAGGAGCGAGCCATGTGGATGCCAAGAGGAAAAACATTCCAGGCAGAGGGCATAGCACAGGCAAGTTCAGAGGGATGCTTGGTACAGGTGGGGAGAGGGTAGTTAGAGCCTAGTGAAAGAAAGAAAGACAGGGAGGAGGAGATGAGATCAGCGAGGCAGTTGGGGCCATGGCTGATGGGACTTGAGGACCACAGCAAGGACTTGGGCTTTATTCTGAGTGTGATGGGAGCCTTTGAGTCAATTCTGGCAAGGGGCTAGAGTGGGGAGAGGGGAGAGAGTTCTATAGCTGCTTTTCCATCCTGGCTGCATCCCTTTCCATTAACTCAGTCAACATCAGCAATTTCCTTGAGGTTTCATTCTGAGACACCCTCTTATGACTGTAGAGTGAGGTCACTTCCTGTTTATCCAGACCCCTAGTTTCCTGTTGCCTTCTGCTCTAAAGGGGGCCCTTACCCAGGGAGATTTGGAAGAGACAAGAAAATCACAAACAAAGGAAGAAACACAGCAGGAAGAAACCTTCTCCTCTCTGGATCTGTAATTCCTCACTCCCACGCTGGGGCCCATCATCCCACTCTACGCTTGAGGTGAAGGCACTACTGCCCCTGAGCACAGATGAGTTGAAAACTACAGGGGAAGAGGCTGATATAATGAGAGACAAGTAAGGTTGAGTTCCTGGGCAAAAAAACTCAAAACTCCGGTTACAAAGTCTATTACTGCTACTACTATTGATGGTAATGATGATGATGAAGACATATTACTTGTGTGTGTTCTGTCTGTCAATCACTATGTTAAGTTTTTTACATACAAGGGGGACTAAAAAAAAACCCCTCAATTATCTTTTTGAGGGCGGCTCCTGGTAGTACAGGCTTCCCCCACAAGGTAAGTGTTCTAGGAACCCAACAGCATCAGTGTACCAGCTAGCATTGTGAGAGATGATTTGTAGAAGAAATGTCCCAAGTTGTGGCCAATAGGTGACTGATTCTTCCACAATGACAACACACCTGCCCACACCACGCTGAGTGTTCAGTAGTTTTTGACTGAAACAGCATCACCCCTGTGCCCCACCCTCCCTATTCACAATCCCACCCTGAGTGACTTTTTTTTGTTTCCCCAGATGAAAAACGTCTTCAAAGTAAAACGTTTTGCCAGTGTGGAAAAGGTGAAACAAAAAAACAGCAGAAGCACTAAAAGGCATCAAAATTGACATGTTTAAAGACTGTTTTGAGCAGTGGGAGAAGTGTCTTGATAGGTGTGTTGCATCAAATGGAGAGTACTTTGAAGGTGACTGAAGTTTACACATGTAAGAATAAATGTACAATTTTTTATAAATAAGTTCCATCTGGGGGGTGTTCCTTCATACTCAGATGCATTTAATCCTCACCACCAACTTATGAGGTAGGCACTACTATTATTTCCTTTTTATAGTTGAGGAAACTGAGGCACAGTGGTAAGATTCCTTGCTCAATGTCACACCACCAATAAATGGCCTAATGGACAAGTAGGGAATCTAATCAGGATGTCTGACTCTAGAAGCTGGGCTTTCTTCCTTCTCATATGCCCTAGAAGAGCAAAGGGGTCCTCGTTCAAGGCCCAAACAGCATTGTCTTTTTTGAGGAAAATGGAACTGAGTGGAATGACAGGCCAGCACCACATAGGTTCTTGTATCTAATGGGACTATTCATCTCTGTACCTGCAGAGCCTAGCCTGAGGCCTTGATCACGGGAGACACTTAATGCATATTGGATGAATGAATGAATGAATGAATGAATAAAAGTGCTTTGTATAGTGCTGACAAATAATAAGTGCTCAATACATTGTTGCTATTATTAAGCTTGCCCATTGATTATGCATCCTGTTCTAGGAAAGGTAGCTTGAGAGGATTTTATTCTTCAATACCTGAGGGCAAGTGAAGTCACAGAAGATGAAATCAATGCTATTAGACACACTGATAATGCAGGCTATAATATACCAAGAGATCTTGTATTGTGTCAAGAACAAAACCCATCCTAGTTTTCCCCTTACGAGTTGTGTGGTTTTGTTTACATTGTAGTTTCTAACGAAAAAGCAGAATTTTATATAGTTTGGAAAGCACTGTTCAAAAGTAAAATATTAATAATAAAAAAGTATTGCTTTCACTACCTCTGCTCTACACAATTCTTTACAGATCATGCCTCATCCACCGATGGAAAATGCTTGGTGACATAGCAAGGATGTGGAGTAGCTGTCAAACTACATGTGACAGACTCTTGGGGAGACCCTGCATTTTCCAGCAAACTTTTTTTTTCCCAACTAGACAGCATAATTAGAGTTTGAAACAGATTCTAAAACAAAATCCAAAACAAATGCTATACCTCCAATTGCCACATCATTAGGTTTGTTGAGAAAAGCTAAAATGATCTCAATTACTGACTTATATAAAAGTAGTATACCACCACCTCTGATAAGAAATATAAAACAAAAACTGTTTTGAACACCAGAGGAAATATTACATATGAGTTCAATATCTTATCTTCTAATTATACTCCAATTGATTAAAGGCTTATTAATTAGTCCTTGAAGGTATTTCAGTAGCAGAAAGAGCAGTTCGAGTCCCACTTCTGCCAATTAGTAGCTATGTGATCCTGTGTAAAAATTTAACTTCTCTGAATAGGAGAAACCTGTTTATAATGGGGCAAATACATGGATGCCTTGGGCTAGTTGGGGAATTACATGAAATACCTGTTGCGTGCTATGCCCCTGGCACTTAGAAGTATTTAGTGAAAGTTTTTAAAATGCCCATTGAGATAACATATCATATTGACCCATGGAGATGCATATTTCTGGAGTTTACATTTGTCATCATATGGGATGGTTTAATGCTCAGTGTAGTAAATGGTCCTCCAAGGTTAAATGTTTGGGGTACAACATGTACACTGCTCACGTATTATTATAGAACTACTGGAGATGGGAGAAAAATCTTACAACTAAGCAGTCAACCATCCTATTGTTGACACAAGTAGAATATTATAGAAGATGCTGTTTAGGGGGATGAAAGTTGGTCTACGGTCCAATCTAACAGAAGATAAATTTGTTAAAATCATCTTTTTGGAAGCCAAAGGGCCAAGCCCTTTTTGAAAACCTATTTTAAAATGTCCAAGTTCAGAGCCGATTCTGGAAAGAGTAATTGTATTATTAGACTGAAAGGATATAAACATCTATCTACTGGGATAGAGCAATAAAAAAAAAAGACAATAAATTTCTTAGTCCCCCCCCAAGGAATTTTTAGCAATCGTTTAGACTTAAGAGCATGCAGTTCCTAATAACTAATTAGACACCAATGCATAATAGGTAGACCATCCAGAAAAAAACCTTCCATGATTATGGAAGATAAAATAGAAAAGAGATATGTAATATACATAATCATATGATGTTTACATTTACATGCACATATATATTTTTCCCCAGATATACTTTACCCAAAGAGGAATATGAAAGCACACATATTAGGCCGGGTGTGGTGGCCCATGCCTATAATCCATGCACTTTGGGAGGCTAAGGCAGGAGGATTGCTTGAGCCCAGGAGTTTAAGATCAGCCTGGGCAACATAGCAAGAACTTGACTTTACAAAAAAATTTTAAAAATTAGCCAGGTGTGGTGGTGCACAACTGTAGACCTAGCTACTCAGTTACTCAGGAGGCTGAGGTGGAAGGATTGACTGGGCCAAGGAAGTTAAGAATACAGTGAGCTGTGACTGTGCCACTGCACACTAGCCTAGGTGACAGAGTGAGATCCTGACTCAAAAAAAAAGGAAGGAGAAAGAAAGAAAAGAAAGCACGTATATTGTGAATATTTTCTAGGAAAGGTCTAACTTGGTAGACATTTTTTTCTCAAATATTTTTAAGATAAAGTCCATTCTAGATAGAGTGGAGGGGATATAACTTTGTATCTGCTTGAAATCCCCATTTGAAATCATCTCTCCGTGAGTTTTTAAAGTTGCATTTTGGAATCAGCTTAGATTTAGAGCTGGGAAGGGACACAGTACCTTTACATAAATCAATTTGCTCCTTTATATAATGACATTCTAGGCCAGGCATGAGTTGGAAAGTTTATGACCTCCCTGGAAAGCTGGACTATTCACTGCAAAATTGCGATACCTACTAATCCTATTAAGCATAAAGCCTAAAAACAGAACATGATAATAAATGTTTCAGGTATTCTTTTCTTTCTTTTGTGTAAATTCTAAGCGTTATCAGAAATGACTAAAACAGGTCATTATAAATAATTGACAGTTGTCCTCCAACAGAATCACTAAGGATACAAATGGTACTCTGAGTTTTATGTTAAAATTTGTCTCATTAGGAGAACGATTTAAATGAAGGTGTGTGTTTTGCTTTGTTTTTTAATAAATGTGACATTCAGGTTAGAGGTGGCAACTGCTAGTGTCTCAGTTACTTTCCAACAGCTAAAAGACTCTTTAAACAGATATACAAGTTTTTAGTTGACCTTCTCACTGAAAAATGTCATTAGTTTAATAGGGTCTACCCTGTCTTTCTCTAATGTGATAAGTGGCTGAGAAGTCTGCCTCTTAACCCTCTCAGGGAGCATCTGTCATTTGTATAAAATCATTTCTTCTCTACTCTGTGAAACATGTTTGCTACTTTCTTCATAAGCAAGAAAATGTTCAGTATGGCACATTTAAGAATGTTAAGTTTTACTTCTTGATAAAAACCCTCGAACATCTAGGCATAGATGGAACATACCTCAAAATAGTAAGAGCTGTCTATGAGAAACCCACAGCCAGCATACTGCTAAGTGGAACCATTTCCCCTGAAAACCGGAACAAGACAAGGATGCCCACTCTCATCCCTCCTTTTCAACATAGTTTTGGAAGTCCTAGCTAGAGCAATCAGACAAGAGAAGGAGATCAGGGGTATCCAAATAGGAAAAGAGGAAGCAAAGTTATCCCTCTTTGCAAATGGCATGATTCTATACCTCGAAAACCCAAGAGAATCTGTCAAAAACCTCCTTGCACTGATAAAGGGCTTTGGCAAAGTCTCAGGGTATCAAATAAATGTGCAAAAGACAGTCGCATTTCTATACACCAACAATAAACAAAGAGAAATCCAAATAAAAAGCACAATCCCATTCACAATAGCCACAAAAAAATGAAATACCTTGGCATCTTCCTAACCAGAGAAGTGAAAGATCTTTACAATGAAAACTACAAAACACTGGTCAAAGAAATCAAAGATGACACAAACCAATGGAAATATTCCACGCTCATGGATTGGAAGAATCAACATTATTAAGATGTTCATTCTACCCAAGCCAATCTACAGATATAATGCAATACCCATTAAATTACCAGCAGCATTCTTCTCAGACCTGGAAACAACAATACAGAAATTCATATGGAAACATAAACGGCCATGAATCACCAAAACAATCCTCAGCAAAAAAAACCAAACCAAACCAAACAAACAAACAAACAAAAAACAAAACAGGCGGTATCACACTCCAATGCTTTAAACTTTATTATAAAGCTACAATAATCAAAACAGCCTGGTCTGGGTACAAGAACAGGCACAGAGACCAATGGAACAGGATAGAGATTCCAGAAGCAAAACCTCAGTTTCTTAACTAACTCATCTTCGATAAAGCCTCCACCACCAACCACTGGGGAGAGGAGAACCTATTCAGTAAATGGTGCTGGGAAAACTGGCTGACCACATGCAGAAGATTAAAACAAGACCCCTACCTATCACCATACACAAAAATCAACTCTAAATGTATCAAAGACCTAAACAAAAAACCTCAAACGATAAGGACCTTACAGAATGCAGGAGACACCCTTATGAATATTGGAACTGGCAACCAATTCCTGATGAAAACCCCAAGTGCCTATGCCATAAGAGATAAGATAGACAAGTGGGACCTTATCAAACTGACAAGCTTCTGCAAAGCCAAAGAAACCAGTAAGAGAGCAGGGAGACAGCCACAGACTGGGAAAAAATATTTACCAACTGTATGTCTGACAAAGACCTAACATCCAGGATTTACAAGGAACTCAAACATGCCAAAAAGAAAAAAACAAATAGCCCCATTACAAAGTGGGCAAAAGATATGAATAGACACTTCATGAAAGATACTTGAAAAAATGCTCAGCCTCACTAGTCATCAAAGAAATACAAATTAAAACTACACTGAGCTACCACCTAATTCCAGTCAGGATGGTCATCATCAATAATTCAAAAAACAACAAATGCTGGAGAGGATGCAGCAAAAAGAGAACACTTCTACACTGTTGGTGGGAGTATAAACTTGTACAGCTTCTATGGAAAACAGTGTGGCAATTCCTAAAAGATCTAAAAATTGA
>CAUYQG010191199.1:0-19435 GCA_963574415.1 Tarsius wallacei
GCCCGTGGGTTCGAGACCCGCCTGGGCCACTTGGCGAGACCTCATCTCTACAATAAATCAAAAACTAGCTGGGTGTGGTAGCGCGCGCCTGTAGTTCCAGTTACTTGGAAGGCTGAGGCAGAAGGATCGCTGGAGCCCAGCAGGTCGAGGCTGCAGTGACTGGGAGCGGCCACTGCACTCCAGTCTGGGCGACGGAGTGAGACTCCAACTCAAAAAAAAAAAAGAAGCCAATATGCAGAGAGGTGTATAAATTAAGTAACTGAACAGAGGGGTCGTGTAAAAGACCCTGCTGCAAGCCGCCGTGTAAGCTCCAGCAAGAGTAGAGGAATGTAGAGTTAACCAGTATTTCGCACAGATACAGACATATGTATAAGACAACACTGTATGTTATGTGCACATATATACATATTGATTTGCATATGTGTATACACATACACACATTGTGGGTACATAAATCTTTGAGATTTTAACTGCATGACAAGCATTATGCCTCTTTTTTTAGATTAGAAAATA
Source organism: Tarsius wallacei (assembly GCA_963574415.1). Lineage (NCBI taxonomy): Eukaryota > Metazoa > Chordata > Mammalia > Primates > Tarsiidae > Tarsius > Tarsius wallacei. The sequence goes on from CAUYQG010191199.1 coordinate 514, forward strand.
TAGTTTATTTAAAAACTAAATTAGAAAGAGAGAGAGCAGTAGGGAAGGGGGCCAAAGCTTATGAAAACAGGGCTGTATTACACCTCTTTAGCTTGGAGTCACCAGACAGAAAACTAGAAAGAGCTTGCTACTCAGGATTTTAATTATAAACAACAATAGTGCACATTTTAAAAGGATAAAAAAAGAAAGAGCTCCCCTAACTTATCTTACTAAAAACATCCAGGACTGGGACTAGCATCAGGTCTGGCTGGATCCAGGTTCTCAAATGAGGTCCTCAGGACCTTCTCCTCCTCTGGTCACCCCTCAGCTGGGCCACAGCAGCTCCATCTGTCTGACCTTGCAGCTTATCACGCCTGAAGACACCCTCGCTCCCCAATATCCACACCCCTGCAATATCCCCCAGGGGCTCTGAAGACTGGCCTGCTGAGACCACACCGTTACCCTGGGACAGTGGGACAGGGTCTCTGTGCTAGCCTGCATTCTGTGCCCACACGTATAATGGGGGAGGTCAGTCAGTGGGATTGGCCACCACTCCTGCGTCCCATGGATCAAGGGAAGTAAATTTCTTAAAAGGAAATTTCCATGGAAACTCAAGAAAGAAACTGTGTCTGTTCTCCTGCCAACTCCATAACCTACACCTTGTTACCAGCCACTAGCTGCATGAAAGTGATAGATAGATAGATAGATAGATAGATAGATGATAGATAAATAGATAGGTAGATAGATGATAGGATGGATAGATAGATGGTAGATGTATGGATGGATAGACAGATAGAGCTGGATGAATAGATAGACAGGATGTATAGATAGATGGTAGGTAGGCAGATGATAGATAGGATAGATAGATAAGATAGATGATAGATAGGTGATAGATAGGATGGATAGAATAGATGATAGATAGATAAGATAGATGTAGATACATAGGATGGATAGATTAGATAGATAAATAAGATAGGTAGAAAAATGATAAATGATTGATAGATGATTGGTATGTAGATGATTGATTGATAGGATGGATAGATAGGTGGTAGAATAGATAGACAGATGATAGGTAGATGATTGATGATAGGTAGATAGATGATTGATAAATATATAAATGATAGGTATTAATAGATATATAAATATGCACAAATATATAAGTAAATAAATCCCACAAACAGTGAGCATTTTATTCTATTCACCAGCAAATACAAGGGCAAATTGTACTGAAGTTTGCCCAGCACCATGTCTAGTCCTTGACTGAGGGTCATCTTGTGCAGGTCCTAACTCATGCCCATGTCATGGCCACCTGTCCTCAGCTGGTGTTCCCATGCCATTAGTGCTCAGTGCCCGGCAGCATGGTGTGACATGGTCCAGTCATTGTCTCGGAGACTGGAACTCCTTGTCCTCTCGCCATAGCACTCCAGTGTGTGAGTGTGTGAGCATTTCCATCCAGGATGGTGCCAACTCACTCGAGCCTGGGAACCACCCTGCCTTTTCCAGAGATTCACCCCAGCTGTCTGTAACCCGCCTGTGTGTGTGTGGCTCCACCGGAAACAGGGATCTAAGCTCTCCGCACAGCGATCCTCAGCTCCTCCTGTGGCCTCTGCCCTGCCTCACACTCGAGGCCGTATCTATTCCATCTTCCCAGGCTTGCGGCTCATTTCACCAGGAGAGCTTAGTCAGTGCCTGTTGAATTGGGTTTGATTTTAGAGTTGGGGGGTACGTGTGGGATTCACCGCATAGTAGTCCGCATGCAGGTGAAGTTTGGGCTTCTAGCTGGCCCTCTCTCCCCAACAGTGGACTGGGTCCCTTGTTAGATCTTAAGACAGAAGCCTTCCTGACCTGTCTTTGGGTGTGTTTACCAAAGCGGAAAATGCAAGATGATACATGATAGCATTTGGGTATTTTTTGTTTTAAGAATTGTTACTTTCATATGAATTACTAACAAGTCTACTGAGTACGTTGGACCTTGAGTGACTATAGTTTAAGAAATTTGGCTCAGTGGCTCACCCTGTAATCCCAGTACTTTGGGAGGCTGAGGTGAGTGGATTGCCTGAGCCCGCGGGTTCGAGACCCGCCTGGGCAACTTGGCGAGACCTCATCTCCACAATATATCAAAAAAATTAGCCGGGCGTGGTAGCAGACGCCTGTAGTTCCAGCTCCTTGGAAGTCTGAGGCGGAAGGATCGCTGGAGCCCAGCAGGTCGAGGCTGCGGTGGCCAGGAGCGGTCACTGCACTTCAGTCTGGGCAACAGAGTGAGACTCCAACTCAAAAAAAAAAAAAGAAACTTCACGCTGAGGGGCTGCTCTCTGCCCCTGTGTAGGGAAGGCAACGAGTCGACAGAGATGTGCCACTTAGACTCCTGTCCAGGAAGGACTTGCTGCCCGCTGAGAGCTGGTGTTCAACAGGCAGCCTCCACACAGCTCGTCTCAGACCTCAGTGTCGGCCTATAGACCCAGGAACTGCCTCGCCCAAGGTCACGCCCTTCCCGGGTAACACAACCCTGTGACTGTTGGATCCAGCCGGGGTGTGAAGGCCTGTCTGTTTGGGCCCCTATGGGACCCTAATGGGCAGTTCTCACCCAGGGCTCCCTGCAGGGTTGACAGGGCTATGTAAGGCTGGCATCTGTTTCTCCTCTCCCCCTGCTCAGTCCTGCTTCCTTCCTCCATCTTCCTTTGACTCTGCAAGCTTCGCATAGGCAGGGTCCTAAGTTCTTTGTATAAATGACATCATTTCATCATCACTGCTGGTGCTAGGGCTGCCCCATACAGTCGCCCAGGGTGTGCATCGCACAATTTAAAGATGTTCCACATTGACTATGTGAACGATGCCCCCTAGAGTTATTCAGTGCCCCACCTGCACACCACATCCAGGGACCCGATCATCACACAGATAATTATCCCAAATAGACATCTTGCATCCAATATTCTACCCCAGTGTCTTCTTTCAAGAATCATACCAGGTCAGACATTTATCACACCCTAATTTGTTCTTATGGCCTCAGTGTGGGGGAGGAATTGTCAAGTCTCCTTTGACAACTTCCCTTTTGACAAGGGTTTGGGTGCCTCGACCTAGTGAAAGTGATATCTTAGCTCACATGTGAGGACAACTAGACTGTCTCCAGCAGGCAAGCCAGGCTGTGTCCCCAGATGTCTACACCTGACAGCCAATGGCATGTGGAAGCTGACACGCATAAAATCTAACACCGTCAGCTCAGTGCTGAAATGAACGACACGCAAAGACTATTTTTCTTCATCCGGCCGTGATCTCTTTAAGCATGCGGCCGGATGGCTGCGGTAGAAAGGTGCTCTATATTCATTTGAAAATGCAAACAGGATTATTAATTGATAACAACGATCCTGCTAAGTCTACTAATGATCTTCTCAGCTCCCATCCGACATGACAAATAGATGTAGAAAATGTGTGGGTAAACACCGTCCGCCCTCTCCAGCCCAGAGCGGCTGGGTCTTCCCCTTCAGTGCTTCCATGGATGTCTCACAGCCATTGGAAAGGGGTCTCCATGAGAGCAGAGGCCTCTTCTTTTTTTTTTTTTTTGAGTTGGAGTCTCACTCTGTCACTCAGACTGGAGTGTAGTGGCTGCTCCCGGCCACTGCAGCCTCGACCTGCTGGGCTCCGGCGATCCTTCCAAGTAGCTGGAACTACAGGCGTGCGCAACCACACCCGGCTAATTTTTTATTTATTGTAGAGATGAGGTCTCGCCAAGTTGCCCGGGCAGGTCTCAAACCCGCAGGCTCAGGCAATCCACCCACTTACCTCGGCCTCCCAAAGTGCTGGGATTACAGGCCGAGCTACCGAGCCTGACTGGAGGCCTCTTCTATGGTCCTTCTAGCACCCTGGGCAACACTGACGGTGGGAGTGAATTAGTCTTCCTCGAGGATTAGGTTGGCTCCTCCTTCAGTTCTTGTGTGGTAAGGGAAGAGGTCAGAACACACACAAAGCAAATAAAAGCCCTGGCGGTCCTGAGATAGCAATTGAATCAACTTGGCCCCATAAACCTGCAACAAAACTTATTTCAGGCTTGATTCCCAACTGCAAGTGCAAGCTCACACTTGATGTCTCCTCAAAGCTCTCTGTAAGCCCCACATAGGCAGGATCCTAAATAATTTGTATAAATGGCCTCACTTCATTGTCACTGCTAGGGCTGCCCCATGCAGTTGCCCGGGGTATGCATTGAACAATTTACAGATGTACCACACTTTGTGAACGATGCTCTCTAGAGTTTGTTCAGTGCTCCACCTGCACGCCACACTCAAGGGCCTGACCATCACACAGAGATAGTTGCAATTACTGACTGCATTAGAATTTTAAAACCTGAGACTTAAGGAGTTAAGTATGATATAACACAACTGGTCCCATGAAGGCGTTCTGTTTTGAGTGTAATTCACTCCAGGATCTGTTCCCACAACCACTGCATTTCACTGTGTATGTGGCTGTCTTATCAGAGAGTATTCATGGTGAGCAAGGGACTTTCCATACTGTAGAAACTCTTGGTGAGTGTCATGAACTGTTAAAGCTAACGGTTGGATGTTTGAGGCCTAAGATAAAATAAGATGCGGTTAGTTCTGTTTTCCTTTGCATGAAACTGATAATAAGCATATCTAACTGGCTGTCTTTTTTGTTTTTTTGTTTTTGTTTTTGAGTTGGAGTCTCACTCCTTCACCCAGGCTGGGGTGCAGTGGCATGCATGCTCATGGCCACCCCAGCGTCAACCTTCTGAGCTCCAGAGATCCTTCCGCCTCAGCCTTCCAAGTAGTCGGAACTACAGATGCGTACTACCATGCCCGGCTATTTTAAAAAATTTTTTTGTGGAGACCGGATCTTGCCAAGTTGCCCGGGCTGGTCTCCGACCCACAGGCTCAGGCAATCCACTCACCTCGGCCTCCCAAAGTGCTGGGATTACAGGCTGAGCCACTGAGCCCGGCCATAACTGGTTGTCAAGAAAAGCAAACATTTTGGTTAAATCCTTTGGCCCCGGGGCTTTGTGAGATGTTAGTAAATCACCCACCATACCCCCAACCAAAGAAGCAAAATGGACTTAAAGTTTATCTTTAATTATATTTAAATCACAAGGCTTAACTGAATGTATTGACATTTATCCCAAGAAATTAATTGACATTCTATTAACCCCAGCCGGCAAATTAATTCTTCCGCCTCAGACCCCGGGCACTTGAAGGCTGAGACACAATTATGTATTGATCATAGACATGGCATCGTTTTCTCACTTGGGAATTCAACAGCTAAGCCTAAAACAACGGTATCATCTTTTCATATGAAGAATCAGCTAGAGACATACGTGAATTATTTTTTGTCACAAAAGAATAAAACATCTGAGAGCTCTCAGCACGTCCGTTTGTCATGTCGGATGGGAGCTGAGAAGACCATTAGTAGATGTAGCGGGATCATCGCTATCAATTAATAATCCTGTTTGCATTTTCAGATGAAGATAGAGCATTCCTTTCTACTGTAGCCGTCTAGCCGCATGGGTTAAAGAGATCACGGCCGGATGAAGAAAAACAGTCCTTGCGGTCATGCATTTCAGCACTGAGCTGACGGTGTTAGATTTTTATGCACCTCAGAGTCTACATGGCATTTGGCTGTCAGGTGTAAACGTTTGGGGACACAGTCTGGCTTGCTTGCTGGAGACGGTCTCATTGTCCTCACGCTGAGCTAAGTTATTGCTTTAGTGGAGACACTAAAACTCCCATTCGAAGCTGTCTTCTTTTGTCCTGTCCAGTGACCTATTCTGCTGAGACAGAGTGTAGAGAAATCCCTCCTCATGTGTTTTCTCTTAAAAAAAAAAAATCATAAACAAAATCAATTAAAAACAGAGGGAGGGGTATGAGGCGCAACACTGCATTGCCAGGTGTAGCAGATGAGAAACTCCTAATTAAAAATTCTAGAGAACAAAGTCAACAGGGAAATGCTGCACCATGTGCGATTGTCAATTAACGTGAGAAGAGAAAGGGGTGTGCGTGCGGTGCCGGCACTTCAAAACCAGACCCTTGTCCCGATCCCCAGAGAGGAGAGATGTAGATATCCGGGAACTAATTGTGTATAATTGGCTTACTTACCTTCCTTGCCAATTTCACCTTATTCTGAATGTGTGTTTTCTGCCCAAGTCTCATGGAGGGCTTTATACCAGATGCTGAGCAGAAAGAGTTTAGGGCATCCCAGATACCTGTTTATGCAGACAAGATGTGATCTCGAACAGTCTGCAGCTCTGGCAAGAATGCTAATGTGTCTGTGGCATACAAATTGGATTTTTTTTATAGGCAAAAACTTCCAACAAAAAGAAATATATAAAAGTAAAATATCTCTCCATCGCCAAGTGAATGTTTTTGTAAATGTCATAATGTGGAGATGAAAGAGTTAGCTTTATTTTCTTTCTATATTTCTCTGTGGCAGAGACTCCAATTCACGTGAAAACACTTTCAGATGGGGGGTGGGTGGGTGGGTGCAGCGCCAGGGGGATTTCAAGGACATTTCACTTTTAAATAGAATGCTGCCTTTCTCTGGAGGCTTCCAGTTCTCCTTCCCTCCCACCATAGTTCCACCTATCCTGTGCTTTGGAATGCTGGAAACCCTCTTTAGCTGAGGGTCATAGGTGTCCGTCAAAGATCATTCAAGCCAGCCTATGTAAAACAGAGGTTGAAATGTCATATTAAAAACAGGAACAAACAATATGTGATTGGGATTTTATAAATGACTCATCAAACCGAGAAGATAAGGTGACCTCATCCTAAATATACAAAAGTTCCTATTAGAACTGTGGGTTTATTCCTAGACAAAGACTGAAAGTGGTGAGTGGTTGGCATAAGCACTCTCACAGAAAAATCAAGACCTAAGTGAAAACTCCTCCAGTTTTGATCAATTTTGAAAAAAGTAATTTACGTCTTCGTCAAGTTTTCTACAAGGCTTATCTTGTGTTTTGGTCGTCACCTCTCGTGTTTTTGAAGTGCCTACCTTATCATTATCCTGGCTGATTTTCTCTTTTTGAACTCCAACATGTTTAATTCTGCCTTATCCTTGTGTGTCAGTCATTTGATGTGTGAATCAAGTAACACAAGCAGTTTTCTCCAATATTTCACTCACTGCTTTTATTAACTATGACATCCTTAAGGAGATTTTAAATATCCCTCCGCAATAGATTTGTGTGATATTTGCATATTATTGCATTATCTATACAAACAGCCATCAACAATAACATTTATGGTGGACATTTAGGATGCAAATGCTGAGTGGGAAGAGACAGTTCAGTGGAGTCTGGCTTCATGTCAGCAGCACATGACATAACATATTCGGGTACAAGAAACTCCTACGTTTACTCAAGTGTCTCCCCTGCTTCCAGTTTTTCTATTCACCCTTTATTTCTGCAGGAGAAGCTGGTTTATACATTTCAGCACGTTGTGATTACCAGGCCAGGCACAGAAAATACGTCTGTGGTGTCTGTTCCTTTACAATCTGAAGGAGCCAGTAGAGATAGTCATTGGGCAGGAAGATGGTGACTCTATCAGCTGAAGCTTCAAAGGGTCTAAATAGAATCTCATATGCATACACCATGAGCATCAATCCTGCCCATTTTCCTGCTTTCCATATGAGCTTACCTGTCTCTCCCCTGCAGCCTTATTTCACTTAAATTTTCTACTTGGTCTACCCACATCCTTTCTGGTTTGCCTCTGGTGTAGTCTCAACACTCCAACCACAGTGGAGTTTTCAAGCCATTAACCTCTTGCTTAAAGCAATTCATTGGACTCCCATTTGAATGTGGATGGCTTGATGGCAACTTTTGCAGGTGAGAATGACTTGTGTGACCCCAGGATCCCACGAGCACAGGAAACTGCATTTGTGTCTCTAAATGAGATTGCCCCCACTCATGGACAGACTGCTTGGCCACACCCTGTCACACTAGAGCCTTCTGCATCTAACCCTGACAGTGAGCCCATAGAAGGAGGAGCTATGTATCAACACACAGGCTCCACAAGCCACCATTGCCATCAGGCCAAGGAAAGAAAAAGCCAGAATTAAACAGTGAGAGGCATGCAGGTGAGGGGTCAGGAACGGCTTGGCCAAGAAGGTGGCAGCCATGTTTTCAGGGAAGATGTCCTCCATTTTTAGATGGACTTCCTGATGGCAGCCTTTCCTGATCCTCACCCCTCTGTGAACTGTGCTGGGGAGCCCTCTTTTAGCATTTCCACTGCAAACCCACTCAACATTCGCTGGTCAGAGACCCCCGCCGGGTGGTCAGATGGAAGGTGAGAGTGGTTACAAGTTCCAGTTGGAGCCTGTCCCATCCGCCTACCATGAAAAGAGCAGATAATCACTGCCTGCCCCCTCATGCATCCCTGTCTCAGGAAGATGCCCACACTGTCCTATCCATCCTGTACCTCCATCTTCACTGAAGTCACTCTTGGGTCTTTACATGAAATATTTTAGTACAGAAAAATAGGGTACTTGACTTGAAGAAAGAAAATGAAATGACCAACCAGCTCAGACAAGAACCCACTCAGTCTAGAGAAGAAATCCCTACAAACAGTTAGACTCACCCAGGGACCTTAGCTATGAAGCAGGTCAAGCTTCTCTTTGGAAATGGTTGGGTGTGTTTGGACTGTTATAATAATTGGGGTTTGCTGCTGGCCCTTGTAAGGCAGGACCTTGGTTAACAGATGTCTTGTAGCAGTGGTCCCCAACTTTTTTGGCATCGGGGGCTGGATTCATGGAAGACAATTTTTCTGAGGTAGGGGAAAGATGATTTCGGGATGATTTGAGTGCATTACATTTACTGTGTACTTTATTTCCATTATCATTACATTGTAACATATAATGAAATAATTATGCAACTCATCATCATGCAGGATCAATGGGAGCCCTGATCTTGCTTTCCTGCCACAAGACCGTCCCATCTGGGGGTGTTGGGAGAAAGTGAAACCCGAGGTGTGTTTCTAATGTCCAGTCTACTCTGTAGTCTCGTTTTGGTTGCTGTCACTGCAGAAAGTCCTGCTTCACAAACAGGATGTTGGAGATGGAAGCAGGCTTTTCAGTGCTTTTGTGACAATCAGCATATTCCGCCTTGACTTTAATCCAGTACGTATGGAGATTTGACGTTGTCTCAAACATACTTTTAAGGACACTGTCATTTGCAATCTCCAGCAGTTGATCTTCCTCCAGCACAGACAAGATCGATTCACCTGGCTTATTCTCAAATAGGTCGCACATCCATTCCTTCCCCGTTCAGGGGTCTTTTGTGGTTGGGAAGTAATGCTCAAACTCTTTGAAAAGCTGAGATAGGTGACTATGCAGCAGCTAGGGGAAAGACGGCCCTGGCTCAGTCTCTTTTACAATCCTGGCTGATGCAAAATATTTTTCAGGAGGATATGCATGAGGACATGTTATGTGCACTTTTGTTGCCAACCAATACCACAGCTGCAGAACTGATGTTTAAAGCATGTCAAAAATCCCAATGTTTGCTTGCCACCCCCATAATTCCAGTGTGACTTTGAATGGAGCCACTTTATCCACCAACCTGAACACAGTTGTTGTTCTCCCCTGAAGTGACAGATTGAGTTCGTTGAACAGGTTGAATGTGTCACACAAGTAAGCAAGTTTTATGACCCATTCCCTGTCACTGAAATGTGCTGCCAGTGGTGACTGTTTTTCTAAAAGAAATCTCTGGAGCGACTCTCGTAACTTAAAAACCTGGCCAGTGATCCTTTAGAAAGCCATCTCACTTCTGTGTGTAAGAGAACACGTGTGTTCTATGTTCAGTCAGTCCTCACAGAATTGCATGAACAGACATGAGTTAAGGGCATGAATTTAATGTGGTTGGTAATTTTAATTACATCCTGCAAAACATTGCTAAGTTCAGGTGGCATGTTTCAGCCAGCCAGCATTTCTCTAGGGATAACATAGTACATCGACTCACATTCAGACGTGACCTCCTTAACCGGGTAGTGAAACCAGAAAGCCATCCAATCATGGCAGCTGCTCTGTCCATGCATATCCTGACATAAAATCACCAATTCAGTTTTTCTGATATGTAATCATTCAAAGATTTAAATAGTTCTGCAGCTGTGGTATTGGTTGGCAACAAAAGTGCACATAACATGTCCTCATGCATATCCTCCTGAAAAATATTTTGCGTACAATCAAGCTTTGTTGCTTTATTGTCAACATTGGTAGACTCACCAATTGTGGACTGTGTACCACGGTGACTCATTAAACCTCTCTAACAATTGTACCTCAATATCGTCTGCTATTTCACCAATTTGTCTAGTTATGGTGCTAACTGAAAGAGGAATACGTGCCAACTTTTGAGCTGCAGTCTTTCCATTTGTTCATGATACATGTCCTTAGCAGCAGGCAGAATCAACTCTTCACCAATAGTAAAGGGCTTCTTGGCCTTAGCAATGCGGTCAGCCACTGGGAAGGATGCTTTCAGTGAAGACACATTTGATAAGTGATGGCCTTGGATAATTGCTTCTGTTCTTCATATTCATGTTTTTTTCCCCCCTTTTGAAAAACTCCGAAAGCTTGTTTTTTAATGCAGGGTACTTGGTCTCCATGTGGCAAAGCCATTTTGATGGTTACATGGCTTCATTGGTTAGTCAGTCGCTGCATATTATACAAAGCAGGCTTGGAGAATGGGTTCAGCTGCTGCAGTGAATCCATACTTTAAGTAGGACTCTTAGTATTTTCTTTTCAATGCAGCTTTCTCTTTGTTGGTGATCTTAGAGTCTTCTGCTATCTCTTCTTTGGGTCTGTCTCCCTTTTCAAAGAAGCTCTCCAGTGACATTTTGTTTTTTACTCATTTTGGCTAGGGTTAGCTTGTGGGTTTACTAAAACTGTGACTGAGACAGTGTGGGAAAAAGGCATGGACAGAAGTGGTAAATAAAATAATGGACAGGCCACACGTGAATTGAAATAAGTGTTGGATTCTGACTTAAAGCCCACTACCAGATGTAGCTGTACAATTGAAGCACGACAACTCACTTGCCACTCCCTGATAGGACTTGATATGCTCTGCAAGCAATTGATTTATTATGGTGTCTCTGTGCAGTCAAACCTCACTGCTCATGTTCATCTGTATTTGCAGCCACTCCCCAGTGCTTGCATCACTGCCTCAGCTCCACCTCAGACCATCAGGCATTAGATTCTCATGAGGAGCTGCAACCTAGATCCTTCACATGTGCAGTTCACAGTAGGGTTTATGCTCCTATGAGAATCTAACGCTGCCACTGATCTGACAGGAGGTGGGGCTCAGGCAGTAATGCAAGCGATGGGGAGTGACTGTAAATACAAATGAAGCTTCGCTCGCTCACTTGCTGCTCACCTCCTGCTGTGTGACTTGTTCCTAGCAGGCCATGGACTGGTTCATGTCTTGGAGGTTAGAGACTTCTGTCCTATAGGATGTGGGATCTTCATTATGTGAAATTCCACATAATGAATGATTGTCCCTTAGACATCTTTGTAGAATCCATAACTCATCTGAAGGAATGTTCTTTTTTTTTTTTTTTCAATTTTTCCCACTGCAACAATCTATCATTTTGTGTGGTTCCTGTTTCTATTTCAATTAAGATCACTTTGTACTTGTTATCATCTATACAGATAAGTCTGGTCTGTGGGTTCTTATCCTTGTGTCTGTGCATACTTCTGTCTTTCATTTATTTTCCTGTTCTTCTCACCCAGAATAGTCTCAGGTCAACTCTTAAATGTATTCATTATCAGTGGGAATAAGTATTTGGCCACTTCATAGTGTCTTCTAATGAAGATATACTGAAGCATTTGCATACTGAAATGAAAGTTATTTTATTATTTTTAAAGTTCAAGTGACTTTCTATTTCTCTTCTGATACAGACTGGGGATTGGTACACTTTCCCCAGAAGGGTGAGATAGCAATATTTTAGACTGGGTGGGCCATGTACTTCCTATGCTACGTGTTCTTTTTTTTTCTCTCTTTCTTTTTTTTTTTTTGAGTTGGAGTCTCACTCTGTTGCCCAGACTAGAGTGCAGTGGCACGCTCCTGGCCACTGCAGCCTCGACCTTCTGGGCTCCAGCTATCCTTCCGCCTCAGCCTTCCAAGGAACTACAGGCGCGTGCTACCATACCCGGCTCATTTTTTATTTATTGTCTCGCCAAGTTGCCCAAGCAGGTCTCGAACCCGCGGGCTCAGGCAATCCACTGGCCTCGGCCTCCCAAAGTGCTGGGATTACAGGCTGAACCACCAAGCCTGGCCTCCTTTTTTAACATGTAAAAAAATGATACCCATTTTTAGCTCAGTGGCTATGCATACACAGCTATGGCTCAATTTGACTGACCGTACACAGTTTGTTGACTCTGAAAAAGGCAGGGCTCAATGTGATTTACAAAGACTTGATTTGTCTTCTACCCACAGCTTAGCTACACCTCACGCCTCAGACTCAGGCCCCCTGGGTGTTGCAGCCATGTGCAATCCATTCTGTTCACTCCAACAACAGAACATTTGTGCATACAGTTCCTTCTGCCTGGAACACTCTTTGCATTTCTACTCACTCTTTGTAGAGAGCATATCCTAAGATTGGCTTCTCCCAGGATATTGTCCTTGACCTCCCTGACTACAAGAAGGTCCTCTGAAGTGGATATTTATCTCACCCAGATAGCTCTGCTTTTTAGCTCTCCTTACAGTTGCCAATTTACATGTGTTGATATGTAACATGTTCCATGTTCATTGTCCCCACAGAATGTGTGCTCTAGAGAAGCAATAACCTTCGGCACTGTACCTTCTGGGAGTTGGGGAAAGAAGCCCTGACTCATGGCATTTGCCAATTTCCGCGGTGTAAATACTCCCTCCACCACCAATTTGAAACACTGAAGTAATGTCATTGAATGTGGAGTTGGGAAGAGAAATGCAGGATTAGTTCTCATAAGGAGCACACAACCTAGATCCCTCACATGCACAGTTCATGATAGGGTTGGTGCTCTTATGAGAATCTAATGCTACTGCTGATCTGGCAGAAGGTAGAGCTCAGGTGATCATGCAAGCTATGGGGAGTAACTGGGAATACAGATGAAGCTTTGCTCACTCACCCACTGCTTACCTCCTGCTTTACAGCCTGGTTCCTAACAGGCCACAGGCATGGTCCACCAGTCTCAGGCCACCACTTGGCTTTCTCCTTCTTTAGCTAATCTTTAAGTCTAACCCCCCATCACCCAGAATAGGAACCAACAAATAGAAATAATTCCAGAAGCATCATTGGAATGACTGATTGGTTGAATGAATGAAGAGAATATCAGGGTGCCACAGCGATGAAACACTGAAGTAACAGGAAGAAATGCAGTCTGGTTTGGCCCAAGCTACAACCTTGCCAATTTTTCTTTTCCAGAATGACTCTAGTTACCAGGCTTCAGAGTACTGTAGGGTAGACACAGAGGACCTGAGAAGGCAAATTCATGGCGACAAAAATCTCATTATAAAGTACATGCATTAAAGGGATCGTGCATATTTTACTTCATAATGAAAGGTTTTTATACTGAAAATGCTAATGAAAAAGTCAGAAAAAAGATGTCAGTAATGGAAAGCTTTAATGCTGCGATAGTGTCGAAGAAGAAACACTTTGTTTGAGTAATATCCCTATTTTAATCTTGAAAATGAGATGGCAGGAGAGAATGGGAAGGGAGGACCACAGTGCTTCCCTTGGGAGACATCTGGTAGCCCATGCTCGTGTCTGATGCAGATTTCCAAAATGTTATTGCAGATGGATGTGGGCTTGGTCTGAAAGATGCTAGGAGCGAGCATTGCTTGGCGCCTGCAGTATGGCTTCTCTGCCCCTCTGCTCAGTCCATATTTCTCTCTTATTGACAGATTCTTTCATGGGGCATTTGTTCATTGACTTTGGTATTCTCCCACCTTTAAAAAATGCCTTCAGTTCCCCTAGAAGCAGGCTCCGAGACAAGCATTTGTGTCCATTTGATTTATGAAGAAAGTGCTCCCAGGAGACCCCAACAATTGCTCAGGGAAGAGGGGACAGGAAGTGGAGAAACCAAGTGAAGCTTCGGGGCAAGTGGCATGGAGGGTGGCTCCAGCCTGACCCCATGGGGCACTCGGAGTGTGACCACTGCTGCTGACAGGGGCAGGGGGGGTCTGGGCTGTCCTTCAGCACCAACAGACTGCTACGCGCCTCCTCCAGGAAACATCAACCCTCAGGTGCGTGTGGGCCAGGTGGCGTTCGCAACTCAAAGAGAGTTATCTGGACAAAGTTGCAAATTAGTAAAAATAAAAGAAGCTAAAAGCCAGGGTTAAGGTACATGGGGACAATATGAGGGTATGAGGAAATCTGAGTGGAATATCCACACTGTCCGCCACAATCTGCCACCTAAAATACGCGCCTGTCATCCACGTGACATTTGTAAAGTGTTCTGAGCTGTTTGGAAACATCTCAAACCACTTCCTTAAAAAAAGGGGGGGGGGTCATTCAGATTCTACATCAGCCCTCTCTCTAACTTCACGTGTTTCCAAGAATTTTACCAATTTATGCTTTAGAGTACCATCTGGAGAAGCCGAAGTTGGAAATGGAATTTTACTATCTGCTTCCCCCACCTGCCCCTCCCTTTTACCCCAAACACCGGCGTAGACGCTGGCAGCCGGTTGCCCATGTGGATGGTTGCAGAGTGAAGCCTGATGCTTGGCGTGCTTTTCAAAGAGCAATCCTACTATGCTGGTTCTCTATTCTTAAAAAAAGAAAAAAAGAAAAACCAGGTAGCTGTAAGATGCATTGACTTGCATCTCAAATACTTAGCTCTAAGTAGTTCTAATGCTGAGAAGTCAATGTGTACATTGGCCCGCCGTGTCTATCTTTGATCTCTGCAGATGCATGGTAAGCTTTCATATCAAATGCAGTGATTTCCACTTTGATTTATAAACACATCATCAAACTTAAAGAGCTGGCGGAAGACCCTAAAGGCAAAGCTAATTTCAAAATCTCTTGTTTTAAAATGTCCCGACTTTGCTTCTGCAGAATTTACTTGAGGCGTTCCTATTCAGTTTTGGGGTCTCCAGTAAACTCTGCATTATGTACTGATCAATGTTTATAGTGCAGGCTGGGAAGGTGCTTTTGTGATCTTCTTCTCCAAAGCTTCCCTGTCCTGACCCTGGAAAATGAGATGAGGGCATATCATGGTGAGCAAGAAGGACATTCTGCAGTCTGGTCTCCTCACTCCTTCACTTGTTTTCTGGGTGACCCTGGACACGTCTGCAACCCCACGGGGACTCCTATGTTACAGGAATTCCTTATCTATAACACCATGCTCTAGCCGATAGACCCTACTTCGTGGCTTACTGCTAGTTCCTTCCAGGTGCCCAAGCCCCAAATAAAACTGAACCATCTTTGCTTCCACTGGAATACTCAACTTCTCCTGCCCTACAATCCCATGCTTTTGATTTTAGAGCGCACTTGATCCAAAATACCTTTTAAACGTCATTATGTTTAAGTTTTTCCCACTCGACAAAACCCATCTATACCACCACTCCAGCATTTATTTATTTGTTAAAATTATCATTTTTTTTTTACTATTATTTTTTAAGTCGGGATCTCACTGTCACCCTGGCTGGAGTGCAGTGGCACAATCACTGCTCACCACGCAGCCTCGACCTCCTGGGCTCAGATGATCCTTCCACCTCAGCCTTCTGAGCAGCTGGGACTACAGGCGTGCACTACGGCACCAGGCTAATTTTTTGACTTTTTGTAGAGATGAGGCCTTGTTATGTTGCCCAGGCTGGGCTCTAACTCCTGGGCTCAAGCAGTCTACTCACCTTGGCCTCCCAAAGCTCTGGGATTACAAAAGTGAGCCACTGCACCTGGCGGCTACCAGCAGGAGTTTACTAACTGCTCTGATTACTTCATCTGATACTGCCCTTTCTGTAACCTAACATGGTTGTTGTATAAAATTAGGTTTCCCCTTTTCCCTTGGACCCCTTTCCTGGCCAAGATGTAAAAAGCAACAAGGTCTCTTTTGAGCTGACTGTCCTCTCTTTGAAGTAGTGATGAAAAGACTCTAAGTTGGGTATTCTTAATCTGATGACCATATCAAGCTTCAGGAAGGTTGTGTACCTTGAACTTGCATGGAAAACGTTGTGTGTGTGTTTTCCTTGAGAGATTCCTTAGCTCCTGTGGGCTGCTCAATAGGTCGGATGCAACATTCTCTCTCTCCTTCCTCTGCCTCTTCCTCCTTTTTTTTGTTTGAGTTGGAGTCTCACTCTGTTGCCCAGACTGGAGTGCAGTGGCCACTCCCGCCACCGCAGCCTCGCCTGCTGGGCTCCGGCGATCCTTCCGCCTCAGCCTCCCAAGGAGCTGGAACTACAGGCGTGCGCTACCACGCCCAGCTAATTTTTTTGATTTATTGTAGAGATGAGGTCTGGCCAAGTTGCCCGGGCGGGTCTCGAACCTGCAGGCTCAGGCATTCCACTCACCTCAGCCTCCCAAGGCGCAGGATTACAGGCTGAGCCACCTAGCCTGGCTCACTTCCTCCCTCTTTCACTGTCTTCTCTCCCTCCCCTCTTCATCCTTCTTTCTTATCTCTCCCCTTCTCTCCCTCCCTCTCTTCCTCCTTTTTTTCTCTCCCCTTCCCTCCCTCCCGCCCTCCCTCCCTCTTTTTCTCCTTCTTTCACTGTATTCTTCTCTTCCTCTCCTTCTTCCTTAATCTTACTCTCTCTCCCCCTCCCTCCTTTTTTCTCTCCCTCCCTCCCTCCTTCCCCCCTCCCTCCCTCCCTCCTTCTTTCTCTCTCTCCTTCTCTCCCTTCCTCCTTCACTCTCTCTCTTTTTCCCTCCCTTCTCTTTCTCCCTCTCCCTCCTTCCTCTCTCCTTTCGTTAGAGTCACACCTGACATTCCAGCATTTTGTCTCATCCCTCACATCGAGAGATGCTCCCTGGAAGCCCCCAGTTTATATCTCGGAGCTTCTTACTGAGACATTGGCATGAGTCTGGTGGCTTGATAAAGTCATCCCAATAGTATTATCACATATTAAAGGGCTGCTATTCGATTATTGTTATACTATGAGTCGTAATATTCTACATATTCCTATATATATTATATGAGTCTATTATTATTTTTACACTATTAAGGGCACATATTAAAGGGTATACTCCTGAACTTTGGAGTTCGGTGATCATTCTGCAGAGAATTAATATTTGAATCTTTATCAATGGGCCTGGTAGGTAGAAACTTCTTGGGCCACTGAGGTGTGAGCAGTGTCTTTCCTAGCTGGCTCCTCCGCTGATTTTCACCAACACGCTCTTTATTTCCTCTTCGGGGACTGGTGGACCCCACACCTTCCTATTTGGCACATAGAAAAGCAGGCATTATATAAGAACTGACTATGAGGAGGCAGCAAACTCGCTAACTCACTTAAATAGCTGCAGAAACAATCCTGCAAAGCCAGCTCGGATTTGTTTCCAGAGGCATGCCTGGAGGAGAGTGGGCGTCTAAAAGCGAGTATTTGTCACAATTACTCCTGTCTCCGAGTAACATCTGGCGACTTCTCCGCGCTCATCAACAGGGACCCCTTGGCCCTGCTCTCCCTTCCATGCCTAGCCTGCCTATCTGCAATGCTGTCTCACCACCGCCAGATCACAAAACCACATCACCCTCAGATGCCCTTAAAGCTCTCTGAACCTGACTTGGACTGGCTGTGGCTTTGCAGAATCCAATATAAGTCGCATAGATGTTTCTGAGAGGGAGGGGAAGAATGTTTCTGGATTGGGAATGGGGAAGGAAGCATTTAGAAATGCAAACACTGCTTCCCATAATTATTCACAAATGCTGCTCTGGGCAGTGGAATGGTTCACAGACCATCACCTTAAGGGATGGAGCCCTAGCCCGGGCAGACGCTGCCAAGCACCTTACGGCTGGTGTGCTCCTTTGGGAACAAAATCTCTGAATGCTCTTCATGGGGACGGCGTGAACATAGCTGTGTGTACATGGAGACACACGCATATTTTCTGCCTGGTGTGCGGTGCCCAGGACCTCACCGAGTTCTCCCCTCTGTCTCCTCTCCAGTGCTGACGGTGCCTCCTATGAAGTCATGCAGGTTGACGTGCAAGTGGGAGAGCCCAGCGACCTGCCGGCCACACAACTGGTCACGTGGCAAGTGGAATACCCAGGAGAGATCACGTCGGACTTGGGAGTGTCCAAGATCTACGTGAGCCAGAAGGACTTGATTGCAGTCATACCACTGGCCATGGTAAGGAAGCCCCCGCCTCGGGGAAGGGCGGCAGACCCCAGGGGAAGGGAGGGCACCCCACTGGGACCCAGGCCAAGTACAGAACAGGCAAAAAGCCAAGAACGTTAGGCCGGCTGCAGTGGCTTGTGCCTGTAACCACAGCACTTCGGGAGGCCGAGGCAGGAGGATTGCTTGATCCCAGGAGCTGGAGACCAGCCTGGACAATATAGCAAGACCTCGTCTCTAAAAACAAACAAAAAAGCTAAGAACCAGGGTAGGGAGACAGAAACTCACCCATGCATTTTCTTTTTTGGCCAACAGTCGATTCTAATATACTGGGGTGCCTAAAAAATGCATATGCATTTTAAGATGTGTTATCTATGTATTACTTTTTGACGTACTTTTCAAAAGTGTCTGGACACTGATGGGAGCCACTTTGAGCACCTCTTGTAATTGAAGAAGTCAAAAGTGACTTGTATTCATCTTTTGTTATTGGTACGACTATTTTAATACAGTTTTTTCTTTCTTAAAATGTGTAGACATTTTTTGGCAGCCTCTGTATATACCATATATGTTAGAATATAATTTAGAAGCCGGGCTCGGTGGCTCAGCCTGTAATCCCGCGCCTTTGGGAGGCTGAGGTGAGTGGATTGCCTGAGCCCGCGGGTTCGAGACCCACCTGGGCAAGCGAGACCTCATCTCTACAATAAATCAAAAAATTAGCTGGGCGTG
>CAUYQG010191200.1:0-11454 GCA_963574415.1 Tarsius wallacei
CGACCTGCTGGGCTCCGGCGATCCTTCCACCTCAGCCTTCCAAGTAGCTGGAACTACAAGCGCGCGCTACCATGCCCGGCTAATTTTTTTGATTTATTGTAGAGATGAGGTCTTGCTTGCCCAGGCGGGTCTCGAACCCGCGGGCTCAGGCAATCCACTCACCTCAGCCTCCCAAAGGTGTGGGATTACAGGCTGAGCCACCGAGCCCGGCTCCTTTGCCCACTTTTTAAATGGGATTATACTTTTTTTTTCTTGTGATTCATTTGAGTTCCTTATGGATTCTGGATGTCCTTTGATTTTTTTGTAAAGCACTTCAAACATTTTTGGCATAACAAGATATTCCAGGTTCATCTTGCACCTCCCTGCACCAACTGTGGAATTAGTCATTTCTCCAAGAAGCTCTGGTTCTATTTAGTATCCTCCTAGGATTTGAAGTGGGTGAAAGTTACAGATCTGCTCTCCAACAAATCCATTGCCACATTATAATGACAGTGAATCTCAGACCACACCTACAGTATATACATGTATTATGTACATTTTTATTAAGGAGCACACAGCAAACTGTCTTGCAGCCTTGAGAAGCCCTAA
This sequence comes from Tarsius wallacei, assembly GCA_963574415.1. Classification (NCBI taxonomy): domain Eukaryota; kingdom Metazoa; phylum Chordata; class Mammalia; order Primates; family Tarsiidae; genus Tarsius; species Tarsius wallacei. The sequence continues at coordinate 589 of CAUYQG010191200.1, forward strand.
CTCTTGAATCTCCTAGATGTTTTGAACACTGCTTTCATGATAGGTCACTGAAGAGAAACCCCAGTTTTCCGTAACAGAGTACTGATAACACTACTCCTACTCCCAACCTCCACTCCCCTGACAGCACCAGGCAGAAGGAAGCTTCCAGATTTCATATTGGCTCAGGACCCAGGGGAGGTTTTAGCCTAGAACATAGCCCTGTAGGTGGAGTACCAAATACACTGGCTTGCCTCTTAAATTCCTACAAGGGTGGGGAGTATCTCTGATATATTGAGCTAATCCGTGTGTCTTGAATGCCTTTAATTTCACCAGTGATAACCTATTCTTGATACTCATGATTACTAGTCCACAGGCCACTATTTTAATCAAGAATAAGCAAGGCGCCCATTGTTGATAGAGACAATGATTACAGTTGCCGAAGCTCTTTAAAGCAGCTTGGAGAAGAGAACCGAGGGTTAAGATGGTGCAGGCCTTGTTGCGTGTAATAGTAGCTACGTTTTTCTTCTTAGTACCTGTATCTTAGCCCACTGGGGCGCATCTGAGAGTCACTGTCTCTCTCACCTTCTGTCTTTGTCGGTCTGTATTTTTGGGTCTCCTTCCTCCCTCCCTCTCTTTTTCTCTCCCTTCTCTCCTCCACACCTTCTTTCTTTATTTCTGTCTCTGTCATATTGTGTTTGTGTGTGTCTCTGTCTGTCCCCACGTCTCTCCATCTCGCTCTCTCTGTATTCCCCTTCCATTTCTTCTTCTCTTTCTGTGTCTGCCTCACCGGCTCTGCCTTGCCTTGCTCTCCATGTCTCTCTCTCTCTGACATTCTGCCTCTGTGTGCCTTTCCGTTTCTCCTGCCTTCTCTTCCCCACCCTGTCTCCCTCCCTCTTCCTCTGCTGTTTGTTCTCTTTCTCATTCCCACCCCTGTGTATCCACTGAGACACACAGATTTGGAGGTCTATGGCGTTCTCCATCTTGATTATAGATAGACTAATTACAGGTGGTTAAATACCTGGTACTTTCTTCCCATGGAATAAAGGCACATGTCATTCCTCATCTCATCAGGGTGTCAGACAATTATCCACCCTCGGAGGTTTATTTCAAGGGACAGCCTACTTGGGCAGATAGTGATTCTACTCTCCAGCAGCTGCTCCAAGATGGATCCAGAATGTCAGGTGGGGGTGGGGCTGCCTCTGCTGCACACCTGGATGAGGTCAACACACTGCACCTCCCTGGGACCTCCCCGGGAGGCTCTGGAGACTCTGGTCCCACAGTCTGGAGCACCCCAGGTGCTAAACTGGCTGCGTCCGCCTGAGTGGGTTCATGAAGCTTTGCTGGGTGGCCGTGGCCTGCCTGCTCTGTCAGTGGAAGAGTATAGGTGACATCGTCAGCCCCCACAGCGGGATAGAACTCCACAGTCCCCATGGGATCCCTGGCTGCCACAAGACCGTTCCATCCTTTGCATGGAGTTTGTGGGTGAGAAGATGAGTTTTTACAAGGTCCGGTAGGTAGAAGAGAGAGTGAAGAGGAAGTTAACCTTGACTGTTCTGTTTTTTGAGTTGGGGTGTCACTCTTACCCAGGCTAGAGTGTAGTGGCATGATCACGGCTCGCTGCAGCCTTGACCTCCTGGGTTCAGGCAATCCTTCCACCTCAGCCTCCCGAGTGGCTGGGGGACTACAGGTACACACCACCGTGCCCAGTTAATTTTTGAAATTTTTGTAGAGACTAGGTCTCACTGTGTTGCCCAGGCTGGTCTTGAACTCCTAGGCTCAAGCAATCCTCCTGTCTCAGCCTCCCAGAGTGCTCAGATTGTAGACGTGAGCCACGCCCAGCCAAGGCTCCTTTTTTTTTTTTTAAGAACAGTAGAAGGCTTTAGTTTTGAGTGTATATTAGTTGGCATTTCAGGATTTAAAAGAGCTAGATACTCTGGTGTTGTCATTGCAGAGGAATGGCATCCAGGGCACCAGCACCCCTGCCGCTGCCAGTCACTTGTGGCAGCCCAGCAGCACGTTAATGAGAACAGGGTGAAGATTGACTCTGCCAGTGGACTTGGCGGATTGGCCAGAACATAGGTTAGCGCTGTGACCATGGGAAGATGATGTATGGTACACAAAATGTCAACTTAAAGGAAAAAAACGGAGGCACAGAATAAAATTGTAAAGAGATTATAACCTGAGCCAGAGTGAGGTCAGCTACCCAGGAAATCTTTCCCAGTTAACGATGGAAAGTGCTCTGTTGCAAGCAGGATTTAAAAGGCAAAAGGGAACAAGGAGTGGGTGGATGCAAAGTTGTTTGGGAGGGATTCTCATTGACTTACAGAAATAACATTGGCTCGTGATTGGCTATCCACTGTTGCCCTGTAGGAGTTACGGTGTCCAGCGTGCAGCAGCCTTAGGTTAACATATAGCCACTAATGGCACCGGTCAGTCCAAAGTCCAGATAGCAGGAAGCTTCTAGAGATGATCACTTCACTCCAGGGGCTGGGCCTGGGACATGACTGCTGTCCCCTTCCAGTGCCTCTCCAGACCTGATAATTTAGGAGGCGCTCAAAGTCCTCAGATAAAAAGTTTTTCTTTCTCAGCACCTTGGGCTGAGCTAAGTAAAAAGCTGCCAGTCACCTGCCCAAGAGTGCCTTCGGCAGAGTGAATTCTAGGCGGGAAGGGAACACAGTAATACTGGCTTGAAAATTAAAAAGGTGAGAACACACAGGCTCAGAATAGCTGGGTGACTTCCTCAGTGCCCCATAGTTAGTAAACAGAGGCGCCTGGCCACTGATCCCTGGGCCCTTCCCACTGTGGCACAGGACAGCAGCTGGAAGGGAGGCAGGGTGACAAGCCATCTGGGAGCGGTGTCAGTGCCTGCCTTCTCTGACGTGATATGACTCGGGGTATTTGTATCAGACTCACGAGAAGGGTCCCCCCACACCACAAAACACCCTCAAGTACAATGCAAGTGTTAATGATTCAGTTAAGCTTTATTGACAGTCCAACCCAGAGAAACATACATGCTTCCTGATGTAATGAAAGAGGACACAGGAGAATTAAATAAAATTAACAAGTCCTGTGCTCCTCAGCAGCTCACTGTATGCTCAGAGCCCAGCAGCCACCTGCCCCAGGGACAACGCTGTCACCATGTCTCTCTGAGTAGATTCGGGGAGACCCAACAAGGGTCTCCTTTGTTTTACTTTTTTATTGGAGTTGAGGGCCTTACTCTTTCACCCAGGCTGGAATGCAGTGGCACGATCATGGCTCACTGCAGCCTCAACTTTCTGAGCTCAGGAGATCCTTCTCCTTCAGCCTCCCGCGTAGCTGGAACTACAGCTCAGTGCAGATGCCAGTAGCCCCAAAGGAACACCGGCCAAAGAGTGGCTGATGGTGCCATCCTGCCTGGTGTTGCTAGCCTTGTCTGTGCCGTGATCACCCTTCTTATTGTCCTCAGCTCTGCTGCTCTCTTTCCCTTGATTCTTGTCATTTTAGTAGCAGCGGCCAGAAACTTGCAAGCCACCCACACCACCCCGGAACTGGGATCACCACCCGGACAGGCAGAAGTAGAGTATGAGAACTCACATGGAACTCATCACTCTGAAAGGTGGAGATGAAGGCACAAGGGGCGAAGCTTCACTGGTGCCTTATAATAAAGTAAAAGAACTTTAGGAAAAACAAGAGACTGCATTAAAAATGTGAAGTAAGCCGGGCTCGGTGGCTCAGCCTGTAATCCCGCACCTTGGGAGGCTGAGGTGAGTGGATTGCCTGAGCCCGCAGGTTCGAGACCCGCCTGGGCAACTTGGCGAGACCTCATCTCTACAATAAATAAAAAAAATTAGCCGGGCGTGGTAGCGCACGCCTGTAGTTCTGGCTCCTTGGAAGGCTGAGGCAGAAGGATCGCCGGAGCCCAGCAGGTCGAGGCTGCAGTGGCCGGGAGCGGCCACTGCGCTCCAGTCTGGGCAACAGAGTGAGACTCCAACTCAAAAAAAATGTGTAGTAGGCTGGTGTGGTGACTCAAACCTGTAATCCCAACACTTTGGGAGGCTGAGGCAGGAAGATAGCTTGAGCCCAGAGGTTTGAGCAACATAGCACAATCTCATCTCTACAAAGAATAAAACAATTAGCTGGGCATGGTGGCACATGCCTATAGTATAGTCCCAGCTACTCTGGAGGCTGAGGCAGAAGGATCCTCTGAACCCAGGGGGTCAAGACTTCAGTGAGCTGTGATTGTGCCATTGCACTCACTCTAGCCTGGGTGACAGAGTGAGACTCTGACTCAAAAAAAAAAAAAAGAAAGAAAGATTAGGTAGTTGTGATTAACTTGGTATTTAATGCAAAAATCTTCTCCAACCTAGGAGCCTTGACTATTCTAAAATGAGCTAATAGCCATCGGGGTGAATTTATGTAGCAAATTGCTGTCTGCTGTATTCAGATTATTCCCCAAGCTCTGACTCATTCAGAAAGCACCAAATATCACAGAGACACACAATTATCATGCTTAATTAATGTTTGCAACCAAAAAGTGTAAGGTTGGAATCCTTAATATCACTGTGGATATTGAAGAGCTGAAATTGACTGACTATTATCTTGAGATTAATATATTTTCCCTAAGCCATACCCTAGGGTCAAAAGACAGAGTATTAAAACTGTTTGAAAATTCCCTGCAATTAATTGCTTTAGGGGCTAATTTTTTAAAAATGTCTTGCTTCCTTACGCCTGTACCACTGATTGTTATATAGCCTGCACGCTTCACCCATTAAGTGGTAATTCAGAGTGACAACTACATTGAAATGAAGCAAGTTAGTTAATCACCATGAAACTGTTCCTGAAATACCCTAAGTCCTCTCTAATCACAGGAGGCCTCTGATGACCAGATTTTCTCCTGAAACAAGATTTTCCTGTACAAAGCTGTAAATATTTTTATTTTACATACAGGCCAGGGAAGGCCAAAGTTTGGCCAGAATTGTTATCAGAAGCATTCAGAATTTTTCACAGCAGCCCATAGCTGGCTCTCTGGCTGTGTAGAACCCTGAAGGACAAGCTGCAGGGGTGTTGGGAAGATGCTGTGCTGTTGGTTTCAGCCCTGCAGCCTTGAAATGCTGACAAGCTGAGCGTCTGGGGCGGGCTGCGGCCATTGTAATATGATTTGGTTTTCATCAAAGCACGACCCTGGGCGACAAGGAGCTCTGTCGGCAGGCGTGTGCCCAGTCTTGTTTGCCCATTTTGGTTGGCCCGCGTGGACATTTGTCTTCCTTTTCTTTATGGTCTGGTGAGCTATGTCCTGAACAGCCATGCGGTCTTGCACCCTTTTCAAGGAAGGCTGAGTTCATACGAGTGAACAACCCTAGGCCCCTGAAGAAGTTCACCTTTTAGAAGGGAAACAGCAACCAGGTGAGGGACTAGATGCCACGCTCCAACCTGCAGGACCCTTCCTCGTATACCGTGTGTCATCGCACGTTTCTTACCCCCGCATGATTGTATATTCTTCTCCTAGCGGGGATGTTTGTGGACCAGTTAAAGTGTTCTCAGGAGCTAAAGATAAAACCAAAGTATTTTAGATGTTAGCTTTGGTATAGGAAGAAGGAAAACCCCTCAGATTCCAAATATCCCTCACATTTCCTTTCATGAGAATGTCATTTGGTGGCTCCAAGGAATGATGACCAGTTAGGTGGTTCCCTGCGTGCCCATAAACTCACAACTTGATGCTTAAAGTAGTGACGTGGAGATCTTGTATGGAAAGATGCCTGGAACGCTATGGCATGTGCTCTTCTTACATAAATAAGTCGGCAAATATTTATTTAGTGCTGGCAGATACTCTAAGGTTAGCACTTGGGATACAGATATGCCCTTGACCACTACCAGGGAAAGGAGGGCCAGTTGGAAGCCCCAACTTCACCTACCTATGTAGTTAATCGTCACTTACACCCCCACATCTCTGTAATTTTTTTAAAAATGCCCTTAAGAAGCTCACAGTATTGTAGAGGAGAGACACATGAACGCATGATAATTTACCTTGTGTTAGAAGCAAAAATAGACATGGCAGAAAGGAGCGTGTGGTAAGCTCTACTGGGTTGAATCAGGCAAGACTTATGGTGTATTGTGGTAGAGGATGAATAGGAGTTCACCGGGGAGCAGATGGGGTAGAGGGTGGAGATTGGGAAGAGAAGGTCACAGCATGTACAAAGAGGAGTCATTTCTGGAAGGCGTCAGGCTCTGTGGCAGACGTGGAATGAAAAATATGTTTGTTTTTCTTTGGATAGCCATGCCATTACCAAGACTTCTGCAAGCCAGGGTTTCTACATTATTCATGTGTGAATAGCAGTCACCTGCCCCATGCCAAAACAAAGAGGGCAAGAAAGGACGTAGGCTTCCAGAGTAGAGAAATGACCCAGTGTGTGCAAAAGCTTAATGTAAGTGATTATTTATTTACTGTGCACTGCCCCCTCATAGAGTGGTCTGTGGTTATGGCATGCTTCTCAACTACTATCCCGTGAAATGTCACCATAAATTAAAAAAAGAAGGAAAAAAAATAGGCCATTTAGGTCTATTACGGGAAAATGGAAGTAGAGACAAATTTAATAGACATGAACAGAACCAATGAGGAGTTGCTCAGAATAGAGCCCGGGCATGTGTCTCAATTCTTGGAATCAGTAGGACAGAGGGCCTCCTTGCTCCCTGGTCTTGCTAGTATTCATGACCAATTTAAGAAACATCTCTTAATATCTGTTCTTGTAGAATAGGGAAGTACGAGGCAGCACAGTGCTACTAGGTGGAGGAAGGAAAAAATAGAAACCTGGAGATGGTTCGTTTCTAAGTGTTTTGTGGTTACACCAGGATGTCAAGTAGACAGTAGGTAAATGATACACAGTCCATTGAAAAATAGAAATTATTAGGTATTTGTGTTTAAAAGATACTGTGGAATGAGATAAACCTGGGAACAAAAATCAGCCACATTTGAAAAGAAACCACCACTTTGGAAGTTGATTTTAAAATACATTACAGATGGTTCCCAACTTACAATGTTGACTTTACGATGGTGCAAAAGTGCAAATATTCAAACCATACTTCAGTTTTTAAATTTTGATCTTTTTCTGGGCTAGCCTGACACAGTAGGATCCTCTCTTGTGATGCTGGGCAGTGACAGTGACTGCAGCTCCCAGTCAGCAACACGGTCACGAGGGTCAACCACCACCACTGCTCTCAACCGTTATCCTAGTCTGTGAGTTACCTGAGGTGGTCAACACTTCATGGTGAAACAGGCTTTGTGTTCGATGGTTTGGCCCAACTGTAGACATTGTAAGTGTTCTGAGCACATGTAAGGTAGACTAAGCCAAGCTATGATGTTCAGTGCATATTCACCTTGAGATATTTTCAGTTTATGACGGGTTTATCAGGAGCTCGTCCTGTCGATGGTAAGTCAAGGATCATCCGTATTCTCTTCTCCCTCACCCCAGCCTTCTCTCTGTTGCTTCCCAAACACATAGGCCAGTAACCCTCACTTCATGTATGACATGCCACCTTTTCTTCCCTCATTTCCACGCTCCTTTCTATCAATACCTGATTCTGTTACACTCTCTAAGTCATGAGCACCCAGTTATTTCTAGTATTCCTTCTAATACTCGGTTGATTGTTCCGTAGTTTCCTGAGTGGAACACATACTGAGGGTAAAAAATTAAAAAGCTTTTAACCAGTATATTACAATTTATGTGCCAAAGGCTGACTGTTGGAGATGAGAGGAGAGTACTATATGAAAGTTTGTTATTATCTCTGATAAAGTACAGCAGCCTATTTGACATCGCTTTGATATTATGAATACGTATATGCATATTATTGTACATATTATATGTATGTATATGCATTATTAATCATATGTTAATTGTGGGTTTAGCATTATATAAGCATTTTAAAGCCATAACTTATTTTTTCAGAGCATGCTTCTGCTGTCAGATAAATGATTTATTTGATTTGTGACTTTCCATAAAACTTAAGACTTGATGATTTCAAGAGAGATGCTGAAGACATATTTTGTTCCTTCCTTTAAAACTCATCTTCAGTTGCCGGGTGTTGTGGCTCATGCCCACAATCCCAGCGCTTTCAGAGGTGGAGGACTGCCTGAGCCCGCAGGTTCAAGGCCAGCCTGGGCTGTGCCCCTCAAATCCTTTGGCGAGACCTCATCTCTACAGTAAATAAAAAAATTAGCCAGGCGTGGTGACGTGCACCTGTGGTTCCAGCCACTTGGAAGGCTGAGGCAGAAGGATTGCCTGGGCCCAGCGTGTCGAGGCTGTGGTGGCCTTCAGCGTGCCACTACATTCCAGCCTGAGCGACAGAGTGGGACTCCGACTCAAAACAACTCACTCATCTTCAAGCTTCACTCAATCTGTGGTTGTTCTAATCCATCCTAGTGGCTTCATGTAATACCCGCTCAAGGATGAGTCAGCCCAGGTCTCACCTCTGAAGTGCAGGCATCTGTATGTAGCTTGAGCCCATTCTCCTCTCGAAGCCTTCGCCCTGTTCTTTGGGGGCCTGGATTGTTGCCGTAGCCTCTGTGGGCTCTTTCCACTCCCGTGCCCGCCGCCTCCATCCCATCCTCTGTCTTGCAGCCAGAGCAGCCTTTCTTGACACACATCCGGACTTTCTCTCTCATTGGGACATGCCATTTATTCTCAGCCTCTGAGCAGTAAAAACATAAATGTCAAACAAAAATACCTCCCAAATGTTCTGTCAGTGCCCAGCCAGGGGTATCTCTGCCTCAGCTGCCTTCTCTTCTGCTCACCTGTTTTTCTCTTAAAGACCAGGAAGGCTCTTGGACCCCCGCCTCTGCCACTCCTATATTTGCCACATTAACATTCCTTTCTTTTTTTTTTTTTTTTTTGTTGGAATCACCTGCTATTGGTTCTGACCCAGTTCCGATTTCCTCACAGGTCGGCTTTCTTTAGACTAGTGAGTGATTGTACAAGTGCTTTCAATGCTGTGCCCCTCAAATCCTTTTTGAAAACAGAGTATGATGACTGCTCAATGTATAAACTCAACTTAGTTCATAACAAAAATACATATGTTGGTTATAAAATAAAAATAGATTTAAGTAGTCACCTTTGAGAGACTGAAAATATTTTGCCTTTACAGTCTTCCTTTCTGTTAATATATGGGAAAGGGAACGTAGATTTCCCACTTTTTCAATTTGCATGTGATTTTTCTTTTTTTTTTTTTGAGTTGGAGTCTCACTCCGTCACCCAGACTGGAGTGCAGTGGCCGCTCCTGGCTACCGCAGCCTTGACCGGCTGGGCTTCGGCAATCCTTCCGCCTCAGCCTTCCGAGTAGCTTGGACTACAGGTGTGCGCTACCACGCCCGGCTAATTTTTGATTTATTGTAGAGATGAGGGCTCACCAAGTTGCCCAGGCGGGTCTCGGACCCGCGGGCTCAGGCAATCCGCTTACCTCAGCCTCCCAAAGCGCGGGATTACAGGCTGAGCTACCGAGCCCGGCTGTGATTTTTCAATTTGAAGAAAATTAACATAAAAAAGAACATTCATTCTGTAGCTTTAGAATTTGGCCTGTCATTAACAACAACAGCAAAAAAATAGGAAAGTCATTATTGTAATCATCTCTAGTCAGTAAGGGCTTGAGTGACTTATAAATTTGTGATCTTAAAAATCTAAAGCCTGGAGATTGTCGTCCTCTTCATATTTAGGTTTATTACAGCTTAATTTCCAGCGTCTTGGTGATGTGCTGGTTTGGGTTTTACCCTGGTACCAAGTATTGATCAAAGGGACAAGAAAGGAGCTAGCAAGTGGGTCTAAGTCTGGTGGGTGACCTCCTCCAAAACCTTAAAAATACGTTACCCTAATACGTTTTCTCAGATACTATAGAGATCACTGTCCTAGCGTATCTTGTCTGAGCTTTGACCAAACAAACAAACGAAAACATCTCTAGATCACATGGTAGGTATTCGATAAATATTTAAATAACACTTGAAGAACTTTAAGAATTCAAAACAAAACATTTAAACCCAAATCTCACATGCTGGGGGATGAGAGATGGGATGAGCTGGTTGTCAACACATTGTCTTGAATCTGTGAGTTGGCATCCCTGTGTCAGTCACCTTCAGTTCACCTAGATCTGTCAGGGAGATCTCCTGGGCTCCAGCTTCACATTCTCTCATTTCATTTTAAAAAATCGACCGTGCAATTTTTCTGTCAGTTCCTGAATGTATTCTGGGAGAAGCAGGAAGATGCATTAGGCCAGCCAGCAGTGTCATGAAGAAAAATTACTAGCAATTACTTTGACACTTGGAAATGGCAGCCTGAGAATCAGAATGTGGAATTTGCTGGTTAAAAATCCCTTGGGCTACTCCTTCCTAAAACCACCACCCAAGTTGACAGCTACCCACTTGTTGGAAGGATGGTATGGTAGCCTTTTTGATGAGTTTAAGATGTTCTGCAAATGTGGCAACAGAATAGATTATAGAGTGGACAACTTAGCCATTTCTTTTTGAGTAAGCATGAAGCAGACCAGTATAAGCCTAGATAGCTTGACTATATAAACAGACTAGCCAAGATCGAGGTGCAGAATAATCAAGGCTAAAGTTGCAGACAAGATTTTAAAAGCATGAGAACAGCCAAACAAACCCTAGGGGCATCAAAAACAGAAAAGCAAGTGTTTGAATTTCAAGGTATTAAGAATGAATACAAGCCGGGCTTGGTGGCTCAGCCTGTAATCCTGCGCTTTGGGAGGCTGAGGTGAGTGGATTGCCCGAGCCCGCGGGTTTGAGACCCGCCTGGGCAACTTGGTGAGACCTCATCTCTACAATAAATCAAAAAATCAGCCGGGCGTGGTAGCGCGCGCCTGTAGTTCCAGCTACTTGGAAGGCGGAGGCGGAAGGATCGCCGGAGCCCAGCA
>CAUYQG010191205.1:0-16100 GCA_963574415.1 Tarsius wallacei
CTGTAGTTCCGGCTACTCGGAAGGCTGAGGCGGAAGGATCGCCGGAGCCCAGCAGGTCGAGGCTGCGGTGGCCGGAAGCGGCCACTGCACTCCAGTCTGGGCAACGGAGTGAGACACCAACTCAAAAAAAAAAAAAAAAAAGATCCTATCCATTTTAAAAATTTCTCCTTCCCCATCTGGACATTTCCTACCTCCAGTAAAATCTTATGATTGTTTTTTTAACTGATTTAATTTTCTGCAATTAGCCACTAGACTATGAGCTCAAGAAATATTTGCTGAGTAAAAGAATGGCTAAAATATTGAGCAGTCCTATGAGGTATTTAGGATAAGGATTACGATCCTGCCTTACAACAGAAGAAGCCGAGACTTGAGCCTCCTGAGTCCAAGTAGAGTGCTCCGTCCTCCAGCATGGGTACCCTGTTCATGAGTGATGAGGGAACTCAGACAAGTGCATGAAAACACTTCCGAGGCAGCCAGGAGAGGTGGTGTTGGAGACCAACACAGAAGCAGTCTCATCCCACCTTCTACTCTCACAGGCTATTTCACACTTGCCACATGATTTTACCTCTGTGTAATCAGTTTATCATCATTGAAGTTGGAGTGATAATAAAACCAGCCAGACCCACTGAATATTTTGTAAACTAGACTGGGAATTAGTTGGGGGTTCATGTCAGTTTTCCCTGTAGCAGTGGCCTCCGCCTAGCATACTAGCATACTGCCTGGCCCATAGTAGGTGCTCATTAAGTATTTGTGATTAATGCTGTGGTGGGGGCACTGTTGTGTGCATGGTCATTACCACTGACAGGTGAGGGAGATTTCCTCTCACCTCCTCCCCAGATGGATCCTCCACAGTTCTTCAACTCTGGACGCTAAGGTCCAAGCTCTAACTTCCCACTTCACCTTCCCACAGGTGGAGGGGGTGGATGTGGAGTTCCTTCCAGGAAAGGGCAGAGGTGAGCAAAAGCAGTCAGGGACAAGAAGAGGCAGCCAGTGATTCAGCAAGTGCTGCACAATGATTGTCTCTGTGCTGAGCCCCATGCAACTCCTGGGCGGTGTCTCTGGACTCCTCCAAGCATCCTCCCTGCTCATCCTGCTTCTGCCGCTGCTCAAGGCAGCCCAGCTCTACCTGCAGGCAGAGACTGCTCAAAGCTCTCCAGCAGTTCCCCTCTGCTCCCATCCTCTGGCTCTTCAGGCACAACCGGGAGGACAGGGAGGACCAGGACACAGACTGCCTGACCAGCAAGTTCTTAGGGTACAGCGTTGATTTTGTATTGAGCACATGACTTTCCCAGAACACCCGGTCTACCTCTCCAATCTAGGCTAACCTCAGCCACAGAGAGCTCACTCCCTCCCAAGAAGCCTGCACTGCTGGTCCTCAGCTCTGTCACCTATATCATCCTTATGCAGATCTAAAGTCTGTCCTGGCAGCCCTGCATGAGAGGGCAAAGGCTGGTCCTTCCTGGGGCTCCTCCTCTCTAGACTGTGCACCCCCAGCAGCATAGGTTGTTTTCTTTCTTTCTTTCTTTCTTTCTTTTTTTTTTTTTTTTTTTGGTCCCACCTCTCCCAAACCAGTTGTTTTCAAAGAACAGAGCTTCTAGATTAATCAGTCGCTTAATGCTGTCCTCTCTACCTGGTCCCAAGCCTACCTGGGAACACAGGCATCAGTCTAATGGAATATGAGTGCTTTGGGGTTCACAGCTTGTGGGGACATAGGCAGGAATCTCAGAAGGTGTCAGGCTAAAGGAAAAGAGCTCACTGCTGGCATGAGTGGCAGAGGTCAGGTGTACAGGAACAACCAACTAACTTTGCCTGAGACTGGGACTTTCTGAAACCCTGACAGTCATGGGCACACAAGTGGACACAGCCTGCATCACATCCTCCACTGAGGGACACTGAGACCTGAGTTGTACCATTGATCTGTTGATCTCCCAGCTCTCCTCCCACACACCTGGATCAAGAGCTCCTTGGAGTCGAGCATATCACGCCCTCCCTGTGCCCCAGCCCCAGCAAGAGCCTAGAACAGCGGGATGGTCACCTCAGGTGTGTGGAGAGACTGAGGAAGGAGGGAAAGGAGCATCTCCAGGGCTGGGGAGGGGAAACACCAACCACCCTGCACTGTCAGCACTGGGGGTTGGGGGCAAAGCAAGGTAAGGGCCCACATGGAGAGGGGGTTGCCAAGGGGCTGTGGTTTGAACACACTTAAGAAGAGACAGAGGTTGCATGGAGCTGAGGTGTCTGACCCCTATTGCTTCTCTAAGGCACATGACTCACTCAACAGGGAACAAAATCTGGTTTAGGCCAAATCCTGGGGAGACAACAAGATCACAGTTCAGGTCATCAGAGACAGTTCCAAATCCCTAACCTCTGCTGATCTATACAAAATAAGCTCCCTGGGGCGAAGACTGCCATTCACTCCATTTCAATGACTAGAACTATACCAACGTTTTCACTGCCATGTTTTTCGCCCTTTCGTCTGTCTTCCCTGGTGACAGTTCCAAAATACCCAGGAGATGCAACTGATTAAAAGATGGGTTGAGACATATCTGAGTGCCTGTTCTCATTGGATGTGGGGGAGCAAAACCCACATCCTAATCTATGGCCCTGACTACATGAATATGATTCTGGGGAGATCAGGTGAGAATGGAACATTATCCGGGCTGCAGCAGGTCTTTCCTCTTGAATACACGCTCCTGGGTCTGTAAAACTCCAGAAGAGGGTGGCAGTTCAGTCATCAATTCTAAACATCCTGCCAATTATTCTCTCAGGGTAGCCCAGCATAAGGCAAATGATATGGATTTAGTATAGAACATTTAAAACAGTTCTTTGAGGCTGGATTTATTTACTCTTTTCTCTCTCTCTCTCTCTCTCTTTTTTAACCAAATTGAAGTGAACCGAAATGTAAATTACCCCATAAGTAACACAAGTTGCATGTCCACACTGAATCATGATTGGAACCTCTAATTCTGCCTGCTTGGATCATGGGCAGGCTAAGGCCAAGATAGAAATACCCAAGGCTGTATTTTACTCTCTGGCATGGAGGACTTTGTCCATGTTCCTGGCCACTCACCCTCCTCATTCTGTGGGTGTTCTACTGTGGAACACTGAGTCTCTGTCCTCTGCCCACACTAACTTTAAGGATAAACATGGAAGGAGATTGGAGGAAAGTGGGAGGTGATGTGTCAAATGACCAACTGAGAGATACTAAGAACTGATGGCAGTCCATGGTCTGGACCACAGCTGCCTTAAGGGCTGCCTTCTTTAGTAGCTCCAGGTCCCTGTAAAGCCCTTTCTTATTTTTCAGACCCAAAAACTCATTCTGTCAACAGATTCTTGGTTCCATGTAAACTAAAACTGTGGTCTACTTGCCACTTGACAAGAGCTTTCTCTTTGGCTCACAGAGAGCAACAGGTGATGGGCCAACACTACCATGGCCCTATACCTAAATCAAACCTCATCACCCTTCTTCTAGCAAGACCTTCATCCCCCTCCTAATACTAGTATAAGTCATCCTGATTTCACCTTCTTTCACATCAATTCTCAGTTCTCTCCAGGCATCCTCAGCCTGACATTTATTTAAGTTCCTACTTGACCTGCCCCAACTCCTCTTAAATTTTTCTCTCACATCTGTCAAAATCACATGGATGTATATATACTAGCCCAATTAGGAAATTCATGGGCCTGAAATGCACCCCACTTGTCCCTATATTCTGCCTGCCTCCAACATACACACACCCACCTATGGCCAGGGTATGGTTTGTTCCTGTTGAATGGGGAATCGTGGTTCCAACATCAATAGATGCTGACACCAGCCTTCCACTGTAACATCCTCAAGCCTTACGTTGGGCTCATGGCAGGCTCTGTCTAAGTGATGCTGGTGAGTTCTTCTATATCTTCACTCCCCACACCCACTCTCAGCTCACACTCTCACCTATTCCACTCTTAATTCTGTGTGTCACTGACAATCTTCATACAGCCACAAAGAAAACAGCCTCAGGCCACTACTATAAAAGTAGAGTTCCCCAGAAGTAGATGAAAAAGGAGAGTGCCCAAAAATCGGGTTGGATCCAGGCTATGTTCACCATCACAGGACCAGATGGTCATGGTAGATACAAGGCCCATCTCCTCCACCTTGAAATCTTCACCATAGTGAACTTAGGAAGCGGTCGTTCTCACCGGACACAAAGACTCCCTGACCTTGGCTGGCCTGGAAAATGGCAGCTTCAGTAGTAGGATAGACGTCCCAGGATATCACCCAACCAGGCTCTGGCCTGGGGTCCAACACTTCTGCATGGATTTGAGCCACCCACGAAGTGAATTAGACACCAGGTCTACATTCTCAGATCCATCCCTGCCATGCTCCCTCCTCACATCAGGACTCTGGTATCTCACACAACTGTGCTCAGCAAAGATCGGATGGATGAAAAGGGATTGAAGTCCCTGATGTCCTCCTTTAGGAGTACCCATGGAGGCCTGAAGGCTTTCTCTGTGTTGACACTTTTCTTCCTAAAGTGGAGTCCTATCAATTCATCAGAACAAGCTCAGTCCTAAGAACACTGAAAAGTCCCCCAGTCCTAAGAACACTGAAAATTTCCCCTATTACTTATCTCTGACAACAAAGAAAAGGTTATTCCCTCCCAGAGGTCATAACTAAATCTCAAACTTCAAACTACTTCAAGCTACTGTGGGTGGCTAAAGTTAAACTTGTGTTAAAATTTTACGTGAAGCATGCATCCGTTTACAAACACTGGTTTCACAGTCCCAATTTCTACTATGCATCTTCTCCAGAAAGTGAGGGATCCAACACAGGGTATCTGGTGGGTCAGAGGAAAACCCACCCTTATTATTGAGATGTTCTGGGGAAATCAATAAGGTTCACAGGACAAATAGGAGGAGCTCATCAGCCAGGAATTCTCTCTGGAGGTCTTTCCGCATGTCTTCTTGATGAACCTGGAAACCATCATGAAACGTGCCTTTAGCCACCACGACAGTGTTCAGTTGGACAGGTCAGTGATGCCCTCATCTGCAGTGTCCTTGCCCTTACCAACTGGAGTAGACGTTCCTGAGAGGTAGGTGGACCAGTTTAGGGGCTCACTTCCACATAAACCAGATACAACCCCCAACCAAGCTCTAATTTCAAACCAGACCAATCCTGACTCAGGCACAGATCCCTGATCCCTAGTACAGGTAAACTCTGGAACCATGACTCGGACATAGATACCTCATCCTTGGCACAGGTAGACCCTGGAAATCATGACTCAGGCATAGATCCCTCATCCCCAGCACAGGGAGACCCTGGAAACTTGGCTCACCCACAGATCTCTTTTGTCCAGCATAAGTAGACCATAAATACAATGACTCGGGAACAGAACAGAACCCTGATTTCTAGCTAAGGCAGAGCCTGGAACGTCATACCATCTTATAAAGGCCTGAGGGTCACAATGACTGTAAAACAGAAGAGAGAGGTGCCTCAGTGCTGCTTACCCACTGTTGGAAGCTGTCCTCACCCAGACTCTGCCTTCAGGTCAATGGTCCCCTAGATCCTGGTTTCTTCTCCATTTTCTCCCTCAGGAACTCTCAGTCCCATGTCTGGGCTATCAAGGACCCGAACAACCTATTTTTTTCCTGTGTGAGAAATGCCTTTTACCAGTATGACACTATCTACAGCCTGACACCTGATGGCCACTGGACCCAGCTTGCCTGCCAAGTCGCCCATCGGCACACAGGCTCTGTCTTCTCCTGTAGTCCCCTTGCCTTTACCAGGCAAAGTCAAAGGAGCAGGTCCTGACTCCTAAGGCAGGAGCAAGGACACATTCAGGTGGAGACTTCCTTGGGGCAGAGACTGGGAGCTGAGGTGTCTGTTAGGATTTAGGTGATGTGTCACCACATAGAGGTGGTTGAATGAGACACCATCCCAGCAGAATTTGAGCAGAGTCTTCATGGACTGTGCCACTGAGGAGAGGCCTGATCTTCCTCACATATGCTAGAGCTCCCTTCCCTGACCCAAGCACACATACCCACACCCCTGCTGAGTCAACCAGGCACCAACATGGGGGACGTGGGCAGCTGGGCCTTCTGGGGATTACTACACTCTCAGCTCTTTCTGTTAACTCCTATTCTGGGACAGACCCAGGAATCCAGCAGAAGGCTCACCTGCAGGAGGAGGCAGAGCTGGAGAAGATCTAGAGGACGAGGCATTTGGATTTCCTGGACATCCTCCTCTTGGCCAAAGTGAGTGCATGTAAGAGAGGCCTGAGGCTCAGCCCAGAGGCACAGAGCAAGAGACAAACCTTGCACTCTCGCTGTGGCCTCCTCCAGATGGAGAATGGGAGCAGCTTGTCAGACAAGGACCTCCGTGCTGAAGTGGACACGTTCATGTTTGAGGGTCACGACACCACGGCCAGCGGCATCTCCTGGATCCTCTATACTCTTGCCGTGAACCCCAAGCATCAGCAGAAGTGCCGGGAGGAGGTCCAGAGCCTCTTGGGGGATGGAGCCTGCATCACCTGGTGAGTGAGTACTCAAGAGATGGGAGAGCCTGCCCTCTCCGTGGGGGAAGCCCCTGCTCTTCCCAGGCCCTGACCACTTCAGGATGGGCTTTGATACAAGGAGTACCTGGACTAGATGCCCCACACCACTATGTGCATCAAAGAGGCAATGAGAATCTACCCACCAGTACCAAATATTGGCAGGGATCTAAGCATACCCATCACCTTCCCTGATGGACATTCCTTGCCCAAAGATAGGAACTTCCCACACTCACTCATCTAAGCACTCCACAGGCTCACATGGAGAGTCAGACATCTTCGTGTATAAAATGCTTTGCACACTACCTTAATGCTATGTTAGCCTTTAGATGTGTCCTTGAGAGGACTAGCCTGAAATTCTATTCCCTCAGATATGGAAACTGGAGAGAGAATCCAGTGAGAAAAAGTAGACATCAGTATGTGAACACTGTCATGCAGTAAACATTTGTTGGGCAAGACAGCAAATGTGGAGATGACGTGTCTTGGTTTAAAACTTTCTGCAAAGGGCTATGTTAACCAGTGGCTTAAAAGGTAGGACTAGCAAGGAGTCTCAAGTCTAAACAGATGCAAAGATTTCAAGGATTTCATTCTGTGGCCAATTAACAAATTACAGCTTTTCTGCTAGTGTGCTGCACTGAGAATGTGTAGGGAGAGAAAAATAGAGTCTTTAGTATTTCTAATCACTGAGAAAAGCAAACACATGGAGTTGAATTTACCAGTGAAAATCTAATATTGAAAAGTCATTCTCCTAGAGTGAAGAAAACACCAGAATGCACTGACATGTGGGTCACCCACAGACAGTGATTTCTGGGTGGCCACTGGAAAGAGCAGAGGGAACAGAAACTCCATGGTTGCCCTGGAATGTCACATTCTATAGCACAAGACACGCCCACACCAGGTCTCCTTTCACAAACATCAACATCCAAGGTCACAACTAAAATGCTACATATGAACATATAAAGTCACAAACATTTGGCATGTGCCCCGAGACTTCCCCTATGTTGTTCCCACCCTATTAACATGAGGACAGCTCACCTTGACCCTCCTGAGAAAGGCAGGAAGGCATGGCTGTGTCGTGCAGATCCTGGTGCAAAGCTGGAAGGGTCAAACACCTGCAGAGAGAGCAACAGGGCCAGGATAGGGAGGGACATGCTTCCAATCCATGAGGGGACAGGAGGCTCAGGGTCAGGAACAGAAGAAGGTGTTGGTCTGAGGGGTCACCTCACCCCTTCCTCTCAGTGTCCTCTTACCTCTGGGTTTGGCCACATCTTTGAGTTGTGGTGAAAGCCATAAATGGAAAGGATGACTGTGAATCCTGTGGAGAGAGAGAAGAGTGATCACCTTCATGGGATTGCCTGGTCCCCCAGCCAGCAGGGGGCAAGTACATGAAGAAAAGACCTGGGTACTACAGACCTTCACTTTGAGTAGGATGATCCTACCACTATGCAGGTGGAGTGGGCTTGATTTAGCACCTGAGCTCAGAAGATGAGCAAAAAGTCATGAATCCAAGAATGAGACGCAAGACAGATTCAGAGTATTGCTCTTTGTGGCAAGTCCAGTGACCATTCATATTTGCCAAATGCCTTCCTTGAGCTGTTGGTGAATATACATGAACTCTTTATATAACAACCTTCCAAGAAAGATCTTCTTTTTCTTTCTGTCTTTTCATTTTAAAGGTGTGGGGTGGAATTCAGGGTGAGGTATACAAATGATCATTATGCAGATACCCTTGTTGATGAGGTGTGCCCCCCTTCCCCAGGCAGATTCCCACTGCTGCCAATTCTGCTTCCCTGCACCCCTCCTGGCAGTTTCCCGCTACTGCCAATCCTTTTCCTATAGTATTATGATAATTGTTCAAGGTCCTCTTATGAGTGAGAACATGTGATGTGTTCTTTTTTTCTGTGAAAGATCACTCAGTATTATAGACTCTAAGTTCATTCAGGTTGCTGCAGAAGTTCATGATTTTGTTCTGCTTTATGGCTGCATAATATTCCATTGTGTATCTGTATCACATTTTTTAAAAATCCAGTCCTCTTTTCACGGGCAGCACAGATGGTTCCATGTTCTTGCTACTGTGAACAATGCTGCAATAAACATACGTGTGTAGGTATCTTTTTTATAGAGTGATTTGAGTCCTTCCGGGTATATTCCCAGTAAGTGGATTGTGGGGTTGTACGGAAGGTCAATTTTAAGATATTTTAGAAATTTGTCACACTGTTTTCCACAGAGGCTGTACTAGCTCACACTCCCACCGAAGTGTAGAAGTGTTCCCTTTTCGCCAGATCCTTTTCAGCAGAAATATCTTCTTTGATCACCTCTTTCCAGGTGAGATTCTGTGTCTCAGAGAGGTGAGCTGTCCTGCCTATGATCACACATCTAGTACATGACAAGACTGGGACCAGACCCAGGGGAGGTTGAGCCTTGGTGGCCTCTGAGCACTGCAGGGGGTTAAGATGCTCTCTGCCATTAACCTGAGGGCTCCTTAGAGACTGGAAAACAGGTGAATCATGACACTGGACTCCTGAACTCCCTCATTTGTCTAGATCCCATTAGGAAAGCACCACAGCTCCCTCTGTCCACTCCTGATTCCCTGCCTGGCCTCCGGCCTCCATACCTGTCTTATTCCTTCTGCCTATTTGGACGTCCCATCTGAGTTTCCTATTGCTGTTGTAATAAACTACCACAAAAATAGTCATTTTAAACAGTAGAAATTCTCTTACTGTTTGGCAGCCAAAGTTATAATGGGTTTTATTAGCAAAAGTCAAATTGTGGACAGAGCTAAACCCCTCTGGGGACTCTAGAAGAGTCTTTCCCTTGGCTTTTCAGCTCCAGGGCTGCGATTTTTTCCCATTTGGGGGCATAGCCCCTACTTTATCTTTAAAGCCAACAGCATCTTCAAATCTCTGTCTCTTACTGTCATCACCCGTATTTCCTCTTACACGGACCCTTGTGATTACATCAAGTTCGTTCGATTAATCCAGGATAATTTCACCACCTCAACATCCTTTACTTACTCACGTCTTCAAAGTCCTTTTGACATATGCAGTCCCATAATCACAAGTTCTATGGTTTAGGATGTGGACATAATGGGGAGCCATGGATGAGCCTAGCACAGGCCCTATTTGAGTGCCATCTGATCTGTACATCTCAATCTGTCCTGTACGGTAAATGCCTACCTAAATGTCATTAAGACCACCCCCTAGTCCTTGAACCTGAAATAAATTTCACAAGGTATATGTAGTGGTCTGCTTCCCTTAGGAGATAAAAAGGCAGAGAGGAGAGACCAATGGACAGGAAAGACAGATAAGACTACTCCCTTCTGAGGAGAGAAAAGGGAGATGAGGTCTGCCGTTTGGTACCAGGACCCCAGAGGGCCTGCCTGGCCCAACTCCCATACATAGTCCCATGCTGAGTGATTTTTGACGACCCACACCCTCCAGTTCTTAAGGCTCCCATGGTAGCTGAGTTTAAACAAAGATCCTTGCTCTAGGAGATCAAAGGGAGATCACATCTATAGGAGAAAGACTGCAGTCTTCCATTTCATTCAAGATGGAGCTTTTCTTACCCTAGATGAAATTAGAGCAGGACTGAGCTGAGGGCATGCCTCAGTGGGTTTTCTCTTGCTATACCTGGTGCTGGGAAATTTATAAAGAAAAGAAGATGCTTTGGCTCACAATTCTTGTGACTGTAAAGTCCAACTTTTGTCAGCTGAAGGCCTCGTGCTGCCTCCACTCATGGCAAAAAGGGAAAGGAGAAGGACCAAGTGCAGAGATCACATGGCTGCAAGAGAGGAAGCTAGAGACAGAGAGGGAGAGATCAAGGAAACAAGTTTCTTTTTAAACCCTGCTCTCTTGTGAATCAATCCAAAGCAGCTAGAGCAAGAAGTCCCTCAAGACTAGGGCCAGGATGAGGAGGATAGTCTACTCATGAGGGATCCACCTCTATGACCCAACGCTTCCCAATAGGCTCCACCTCCCAACACTGCCACACTGGGGATCAAGTTTCCAACATAAATTTGGGCAGGGACAAATCATGTCCCAGCTGTAGCGGGGCACAGCCCCAATGAGCCATGAGAAGGAAGCCCAGCCTGGCCACATCACCAGGCACCTGCCAGCCTCCCTCACACATGGGGCCTGCAGGC
This sequence comes from Tarsius wallacei, assembly GCA_963574415.1. Classification (NCBI taxonomy): domain Eukaryota; kingdom Metazoa; phylum Chordata; class Mammalia; order Primates; family Tarsiidae; genus Tarsius; species Tarsius wallacei. Next base: position 10,666 of record CAUYQG010191205.1, read on the forward strand.
TCTTCAGGAGGCTCATGCGTGCACAGCTAGCTAGCAAGGGCTGTGAGGAGCCCAGGTGGGCATATGGGCCTCACCACTGAGAGAGAATGTCAGGCCCCGAGCAGTTCCTCCCCCACAGCACAGCCTCTGGATGGTCTCCTGCCTCTCTGCCTGCCACCCTTAGGGAAGAGTGATGTCCTCAACTCTTCCCACATGGTGACTGCCTGGGTGTTGCTGCTCCTGACCTTGGGACCTGTTCCAGCACTTGGCCCCATATGTGTTCCCCCAGTTTCTCTCTACGCTAACCCTGCTTCTCTTGCTGAATATGAGCCCAGGTATCCCTCCTGTCCCCCTCCCATTTCTAATTCAGAGCCCTGGATGTCAAGGACAGACCTCCCTGGAGTCCTCAGCCTGAGGTGAGATGCCTTGCTCTGCTTCCCAGAAGGGTCTCTCCCCTAGTTGGTGGCTGTAGCCAGGACCCTCTTCCTACTTCCCCTACCTTCAAGGTCACTGGGTTAGTCCAGCACTGCTGCGGAAAGAGGCAGGAAAGGGCCAGGCTAGACACTTAGACCCTGACCAGTGGGTGAAGGCCAGGAATAAGCAGGAAGGAGAATGGGCTTGGAATGTCCAGGACACAACATTTGGCAGGATCCCCCAGCATCACGTGTTGATTAGGGGATTTGATCTCACTCCCAATACTGCCTTTAGTATTGTGGGTGAAGAGAGGTAAACCAAATATGCTGTCTTAGTATTCAGGTTACCATAGTGAAATATCATAAAGTGAGTACCTTATAAACAACAAAATGTATTTGTTGAAGTTCCAGATGCTTTTGGAAGTTCCAAGAACAAGTAATCAGCAGGTTCCGTGTCTGGCAAAGATATACTTCTTGGTCAGAAACAGAATGTTCTGACTGTGGTCATATAGTGAAAGGGGACAAGGCAGCTCTCTTTGGCCTCTTTTATAAGGGCACTAATCCTTTTCATGAGGTCTCTTCCCTCGTTGTCTATTAGCTTCCCAAAACCCCACTTCATGATATCATCGGGTCAGTGATTAGGTTTCAACTTATGGATTGCGGAGGAACACAAACACTCACACCATCGCCTAAGGGAAAGAGTCAGTGTCCCGAGGGTCAGAGGAACAGAAGGTGGAGACCTGGGAGTCATCAGAGATGGCAGAAAGTTGGGCAAGAGGAAGGTTATATGTAAGAGGCTATATGCACCTCTGCTCTTGATTTTGGATAGTGCCCAAGATTTAGGAAAGAAAGAAAAGAACTCTGGTCCCATGGGTTGTATAATGATTCACCTATCATGACTCAGAATAAAAAAGGTGTGTTGGAGAAAACCTTTGGGTGGGTAGGTGGCAGGTCTGGAAAATACTCACGGCCTCTGGGGTAGCTGGTTCTGTGGAGTTCTTTCTTAAATACATTTTATATGATCTCTCTTAATTCTGGACATTGGATTTGATCTAGTGAAAGATAATCATAACAAATCTGAGGGTGAGGGACACAAAAATGAACATGTCCTCAACCCTTGCTCCTTCATGTAGGATCTCCAGGATTTTGTTTGTACCCATCCATCTACCTAGCTGTCTCCACCTGGTGAACTCCTATTCATTCTTCAAGACCCCATTTTTCTCTTTTAGTTTCCTCTTTCCCCAGCTAGACATTTAACCCCTCTAATAAAATCTTATGGTTCTTAATAGAACTAATTTAATTTTCTGCCTTTAGTCACTAAAATATGAACTCAAGAAACATTTGCCGAAGACAGAGTGACTAAAATAATAAGCAGTCCTACGACGTATTTAGAATAAGGATTATTATCATAACTTACAAGAGAAGTAGGGCTCAGACACTGCAAGTTACTAGCTACGTGGATGGTGAACACCTGAAGCTTGAGCCTCCTGAGTCCAAGGACAGTGCTCCAACCTCCAGCATCGTCGCCATGGTCATGAGAGATGAGGGGACTCAGAGAAGCCCATGGAAACACTGGAAACCATGAAGAAGGAGTCTCAAGTCACTTTTGCCTCTCACACAAGATTTACTCCAACCACAAGATTTTGCCTCTCTGTGATCAGTTTCTCATCACTAAAGTTGGGGTGACAATAAAACCAGCCATGCCTACTAAATATTCAGTAAAGTAGGCTGTGAATTCCTTGAAGTCAGGGATCATGTTTGTTTTCCTTGCAGCTGTGTCCCCCTCCACCTAGCAAACAATCTGGCACATAGTAGGTCCTCATTAAATTAAATCCTTGAGGGTAATATAAAGAGGAGAACGTAGCTCTGCGCGTGGCCATTGCCACCGACAGCTGGTGAAGGTTTCCTCTCACTATTTCCCCTGGTAGATCCTCTATGGTCCATCAGATCTGGATGCAGAAGTCCAAGCTCTGTCCTCCCCATTCAACCTCTCCACAGGTGTGTGGGGAAATCTTCCCAGGACAAGGGAAGGTGAGGGCAAGGGCAGTCAGGCACAAGCAGGGGCAGTCAGTGATCCAGCAGGCTGTGCACCATGCGTGTCTCCGTGCTGAGCCCCATGCAACTCCTGGGCGGCGTCTCTGGGCTCCTTCAAGAGTCCTCCCTGCTCGTCCTGCTTCTGCTGCCAATCAAGGCAGCCCAGCTCTACCTGCAGGTAGAGGCTGCTCAACGTTCTCCAGCAGTTCCCCCTCTCTTCCCGACCACTGGTTCTTCAGGCACAATCGGGAGGTAGGAAGGAGCTGCAGAGGGGACCGGGAGGATAGAAAGGACCGGGGCTCGGACTGCCTGGCCAGCAAGTGCTTAGGGGACAGCGTTGATGTTGTGTTGAGCACGTGGCTTCCCAGGAATACCCAGTCTACCTCTCCCATCTAGACTCACCTCAGCCACGGGGAGCTCACTCCCTCCCAAGAAGCCTGTACTGCTGGTCCTCAGCTCTGTCACCCACGTCATCCTTATGCAGATCTGAAGTCCGTCCTGGCAGCCCTGCATGGGAGGGCAATGGCTGGTCCTTCCTGGGGTTCCTCCTCTCCAGGGTGTACACACCCCAGCAGCCTCAGCTATTCTCAAAGAACAAGGCTTCTGGATGCTTTCCTGCCCTAGTCACTCAATACCATCCACTCTGCCTGGCCCCACGCTTGCCTGGGAATGCAGGTGCCAGTCTGATGCCATACATATCCTTTGGGGTTCACAGTCTGTGAAATCATAGGCAGGAATCTCAGAAGGTGTCAGGCCACAGGAAGACAGTTTACACTACTCGGGTGGGTGGATGAGTTCAGGTTTATGGGAACAATCTACTTGCTTTGCCTAAGACTGAGAAAGTTCCAGAAAAGGTGATTTCAGGGCTGAGACGCTGACAGTCATGGACATACTTGTGGGGCACGGCCTGTACCACGTCACCCAGTGAGGGATACAGATGTCTGAGTTGCACCATTGATCAGTATCTGTTGACCTTCTGGCTCACCTCCCGCATACCTGGACCGTGAGCTCCTTGGAACCAAGCACATCACCCCCCTCCCTGTGCCCAGGTGTGTAGAGGACTGAGGAAGGAGGGAAAAACAGTAGCTCCAGGGTTGAGGAATCAGTAAGGTTCAAGGCCCTCCTCCCGCCACAGAAAGAGTTCTTTGGCCTGGACTTCCCAGTGGAGGTTTTTCGGCGTGTCTCCTTGACAATCCTAGATACCATCATAAAATGTGCCTTCAGCCACCAGGGCAGTGTCCAGTTGGACAGGTCAGTGATGCTCCCATCTGCAGGCTCCTTTTCCTTTACTAACTGGAGTGGACATTCCTGAGAGGCAGGTGGGTCAGTTTAGAGGCTCACCTCCACGTTAGCCAGATACAACCCCGACCAAGCTCTAATTCCAAATCAGACGAAATCCTGACTCAGGCACCCATCCCTCAAGGCTGATCCTGAAAACCATGATTCAGGTATAGATCCCTGAACCTTAGCACAAGAAGGCCCCAGCGATTCACATCATTTCTTAAAGGTCTGAGGGTCACAAGGGTCTAGGACAGAAGAGACAGGTGCCTCAGGGCTGCTTTCCCCACCTCGAAGGCCGTCTCCACGCAGACCCCACTCTGCCTCCAGTGGTCCCCTACACTGCGTCCCTTCTGCATTCTCTCTCTCAGGAACCCCCAGTCCTACATTCAGGCAATTGGGGACCTGAAGAACCTACTTTTCCCCCCATGTGAGGAGTGCTGTTTACCAGAATGACACTGTCTACAGGCTGACCCTGATGGCCACTGGACCCAACGTGCCTGCCTGCTTGCCCATCAGTACACAGGTTCTGTCTCCTCCTCTTGTCTCCCTACCTTTACCAGGAAAAGCCAAAGGAGTGGGACCTAACTTCTCAAGCATAAAGCCAGGTCCTCTGGTACCCCTGTAGGAGCTGGGACAAACTCAGACTGGGGACTTCCCTGGTGCAGGGGCTGGGAGCTGAGATGTTAGGGGACAGGTGCTGTGCAGGGGTTTACCTGTGTCACCACATGGAAATGGTTGAATAAGACTCCATCCCAGCAGAATTCGAGCAGAGTCTTCATGGACTGTGCCACTGTGGGGAGGCCTCGTCTGCCTCACATGATGCTAGAGTTCCCACCCCAACCCACACACCCACTCATGCTGAGTCTACTAGGCATCCAGATGGGAGCAGGTGGGCAGCTGGGCCTCCTGGGAGTTGCTATACTCTCAACTGTGCCTGGTAACCACTGTTCTGGGACAGACCGAGTGATCCGGCCGAGGAAGGCTCACCTGCAGGAGGAGGACGAGCTGGAGAAGATCAAGAAAAAGAGGCGGGGACTCGAGGAGAAGATGGCGGTGGGACAGCCTGGTCTGTGAGAGGCTCCACAAGGAAGAACATGGAGGGCCTCTAGCTGTCTCTCCGGGGGCTGCGGATCCCATCGTTGGCAGCCCACTGTTCACACGGAACTCGGCCGTCACTGCCGCTGAGATATCACGCCGGTCTGGACAGCCTGAAGCTGCGGACAGAGCAGCTACTGCAGCAGCCGCTGCAGCCACTGCCTCAGTAGCGCCATTACAGATCGCCCCTCCCATGCCGGAGGCGATCCACGACTTCAGACTCTGAAGCTTCTCCAAGCAAGATCTGCTGAGAGCGCTGCTGACTCAACTGCCACTGTGACACCCAGCCATGCCGTGGGCCTGAGGCAGGATCCTATCTCCAGTTTTTCTTAGGTTCTAGGAGCCGACTCTCGCTCAGCCCACTCTCCATTTTGGGGCGGAGCAACTGAGGCAATCCGGAGCAGTGAGATAGCACCACCTGCTGCCGACTCAAGGTAACAACACCGAATCGGGCAACAACAAAAAAAGACACAGGCCAGACTAGTTAACTGGCTGCAGACCCGAACTGCCCTTCACGGCAGACCAGGGGCAACTGGCTGTAACTGTAAACAAACTCACCAGCCTCAGAAGACAGCTAGAAATCAGAGCTGAAAGGACATTGGACTTAAACGAAAAGTCTCAGAGTGCGCTTGA
>CAUYQG010191207.1:0-16906 GCA_963574415.1 Tarsius wallacei
TTCCAGCTACTTGGAAGGCTGAGGCGGAAGGATCGCTGGAGCCCAGCAGGTCGATGCTGCAGTGGCCGGGAGCAGCCACTGCACTCCAGTCTGGGCGACTGAGTGAGACTCCAACTCAAAAAAAAAATAGAAAAGAAAACAGAAAAGAGAAATAGTGGTGGAGGGCTGTTCATTCAACATTTTAGCTGGGATCCGACAGAATGCAAAGTTAAAGGATTTGCAGGGGCATTTTATATGAGCAAGACTTGTTTCATGGGCTTAATGTAGAAATGATCTATGGGTAAGTCGTGAGTCCAATGTAAATGCGGGCATTAAAGAGAAAGAATGAGCCGGGCTCGGTGGCTCAGCCTGTAATCCCGCGCCTTGGGAGGCTGAGGTGAGTGGATTGCCTGAGCCTGCGGGTTCAAGACCCGCCTGGGCAGGTGAAACCTCATCTCTACGATAAATCAAAAAAATCAGCCGGGCGTGGTAGCGCGCACCTGTAATTCCGGCTACTTGGAAGGCTGAGGCGGAAGGATCGCCGGAGCCCAGCAGGTCGAGGCTGCGGTGACTGGGAGCGGCCACTGCACTCCAGTCTGGGTGATCGAGTGGGACTCCAACTCAAAAAAAAAAAAAAAAAGAGAAAGAATGAATTAGTCCTCTGGGGCCTCTGTCCTCCTTCCTCTTAAATTCCATACTGTCGGCCAGCCTCGGTGACTCAACCTGTAATCCCGTGCTTTGGGAGGCCGAGGTGAGTGGATTGCCTGAGCCCGCGGGTTTGAGACCCACCTGGGCAACTTGGCGAGACCTCATCTCTAAAATAAATAAATAAAAAATTAGCCAGGCGTGGTAGCGTGCGCCTGTAATTCCAGCTACTTGGAAGGCTGAGGTGGAAGGATTGCCGGGCCCAGCAGGTCGAGGCTGCAGTGCCCGGGAGAGGCCACTGCACTCCAGTCTGGGTGAAAGAGTGAGACTCCAATTCAAAAAAAAAAAAAAAAATTCCATACTGTCACCATTTGTATACCTAATACCTAACCCTGAATTGCACCCTACAGCTTTAACATTAAAAATTTTTTAAAAATTCCATTGTGTCCCTCTTTCCACCCTTGTTTGTCCCTCCTAACCTCTTTCCCACACAACTCTTAGCTCTTAATTTGTCTTGTAGACCCAGAATCGTCAAGCTCCAACCCATGGACCTGCACCTGTTCCCTTCCACCTCTCCTTATCCCTTCTAGACTTCCAAACCCACTTTACGCTGCACCCTCTGACTCCATTCCATTATCACCTCTCTCTCTCACACTCTTCTACGGACTTCAGTCCAACTCTCCTCACTTCTCAATGACTCCACATGCTCCTCCCCCACGATGCATATTTACTCCTATCCCAGTGACCTAAATCCAGTTTCCACGTTCCCTATGGCTTCTTTTTAAAAATTTCAGATACTAAACGCAGAGCAGCATCAGTCTCCCATGCCTGCCATGTAAACGTCTATATCTGCCCTTCTATGAGTTCTTTAATCAATTCAGTCCCAACATAATTCATCATTTGCAACCATTATGTCTTTCTGTGTCTATTATTCCCCCAGTAAGTCTCCAGCTCTCTTCACACTCTCTGCCTGCGTTTTTTACCTCTATCGCCAGGATATTCATACCCCACCAATACACTGCAATGTATTTAGGTTTTTGAAGAATGCTGTCTTGGCCTAGTTTTGAGGCCTGGGTTAGAGGATGGTCAGTCCTTCTTCTTGAGCAGCTGGTTAAGTCCACACCCAAACTCATCCCTAATTGAGCCCTCTCATACACTTGGCTATTAGGCACTCTCTCAAATTGTCCCAGGAGCAGATGTTTTAAAAAAAAGTCTTGGGAAAGTCCCTGTGTCTGGAGCCCAAAACTCATTCAAATTAGTCAGTTTACAAGGTACCTGAGACCCCTATATAAGCCCACACCCTGTAAAAGTGCCCCTTACAGCTCCAGCTTGCTGTTAACTGTCTTCAGGTGTAATTCCCTGTGGGTCCCCCCCACACCCCGTCATTATTCTCTCCTTTGAAACTGTAAATAATAAAGAGTTCAAGATTTCTTCCACTCAAGTGTCAGTGCCCTGTATTACTCCATAGAAATAATATTTAAGTATGATAGACCACATATCTCCTCTCTCTGAAGTCTTAACTTTTTTTGGACATTAACTCTCGTGGGCTTCTTACCTATATCTGCCCATTGCTCACTTCTTCCCATTGCCCTTCCTTCTCATCATCCCCTTTGTTTTAATGACTGCTGTTCACTTTCCCAGACCCAATACGCCCTTAAATCCCCGCAGTGACCTTTAGACACACCACACTCTTTTTAACCCCATGTGCACTTTAGCCCTCTGCCCTCTCTCCTCCTGCACTCTCTGCCCACTAAGTCCCCATGCTCCCTGCATCCCCATCTAACCCCATGTGACCCTTTTCCTTCTACCCTCTTTCTAGCATATCCACTGTTAATCGTTCCTCTACACACTTCAACTTTCTCATCACACCCCCAATCTCAAGTAGAAATGATCACGGTAGCATTGAAGAGCTGCAAATGTAAAATATTGTCCTTGTGTGCTGTGGAGAGGTTGGAAGGAGTAACAAGGGCAGACATGACAATCCGATCTTCTAGCATGCACAGGCTTGGAGACAGGCACATTTTCCCAATGTGAGTGAGTCACTGAAATACATACCAGGTAACGATGGGAATGATTATGTGAAAGTGAGTGAAACTGTGACATTTGTGTTCATGAGTTCTGTGCATTCTTCTAGAAAATTATCAAACTGAGGGTGAATTTGGAGACTTCCAATTTGCATATAGTGTCAGATGTAATGGGGGGGGTCTCATGAACACTGTATCCCTGTAACTTCTCAGGTGACCTAAAAACCCTCCCAAGTGTGATGGATACTGGATATATATCAAATTGTGGATTTTTCTGCTGCAAAATCCAAAGGATTTCAGTTTTATATTTACATTATATGCTTATTTATTTAGTATATTACCAATGAGTGATTCTTAATTTTCTTAGCAAAAATAAGTGTAGATAATTCTGGTCATCATTCACTGCTGGTGAGTTGAGAAGGTAGCATTGGCTTATGTGACAGTTGAAAGAATGATAGAATTCACTAGTGAAACCATCTGAGGCAGGTGCCTTTCTTTGTGAGAAAATATTATAAACATCTTTCTTTTTCCTAGGGATAGATTTCTGTTTAGACTTTCTATCACTGCTGGAGTCAATATTTGTAAGATATACTTTTACTAGACTATTTCTATATCATCATTTCCAAATTAATATGCATTTACCTGCACAAACAAGCCCAATGACATCTATTGAATTACTGACATTATGTCCTTCTCTTTTTCTCATTAGACATTCTTCTCAAGAACTTTGATTTTGTTTATCTGCTGAATGCTTACAAATGGTATCACTTAGAGACCTGAATAGTGAAAATTAACTTCATTTTGCATAGAAGGACTCAGGGAAGCCTAGAATCCAGTGAGACAAACAAAGCTCGCTATGAATCTCTCGTGGATCAAACCTCAATATTTCCTGCTCCTTCTATATGAGATCCTGTGTGACATTAGGGATCATAAAAAAGTAACAACCTCTCCCAGACACTTCAACTGTCTCTCTGAAGATGCTCACAAGTAAGTTGCAATTCGTTTTGGTGATTAGCAGCTTGGAAAATTTTTTCAGAAAAGTTCTCATCTCCCAAGGCTGAACTGTCATTGCCACTATAGGTGAAATGATAATTGCAGTTCTGAGGGGAGATGACATCACAGAATCACAAACCTTTATCTCAGGGTCCAGCTCCCTGATATACAGGATGTCACGACCTTCACACTGAGCCCATCTTCCTGGTAGAGGGAAGAAGTCCAGCGAGTGTTTCCTACTACAGTGAGATGCAGAGTTTGTAAGGAAAGGAAGACTGAGTAAGTGAACATTCCTGGAAAGGGGATTTTTTCCCCTAGGGTAGACACAGACTCCATGCAAAGCTATAAAAGGGTAAGGAATAATTCCTTAGCTATAAGCTAAGTTAGTAAAAAGAGAAAAATCCTAGACCCTATGTTGATCTCTGGTGTCTCCTAGTGTAATTTACTACAACTCTCACTGAGGATGATTCTTTGTAACAATTTAAGAGATATTAAAACTTATGATCTCATTTTGAAGGCACCTAAGGATTGTAGTAATGATATAAATCTGCTGTTCACATTACTTTAGGTGAATCATAGACTAAATTATCATCATCATTATTATTACTGGCATGTTTGTAATGCCTCTTTCTTACAATAAAGATTAGGATGGAACTAGAAGAATTACCTAATCCTGTGTAGAAAAAGTGATCTTAATTTTTCTATAGTATGAAAAATATTTGAATGTAAATTTAGGCTTAAGATCTGCCAAAAGAAGATAGTAATTGTACTCCTACTGAAACACCTGTGATCTAATGATTTTGGTGAGATTACATTTCCTCCTGAAATTGGTAACATATTTATGGGAAAGATAACATTATAATGATAGTAAGAGTTGTTAGGATTAAATATATCTTGTGACTTTTTTTCTTATAAAATAAATTTCCGACATCACTCCCGAGAATAATAATTTTTCTATTATTTGAGCTTATACATTTTGCAAGGTTTCATATTCTCCAGATTCCATTTATATAGTTCTCTTGTATTTTAACATTTTCACAGATTACATTATTACTAATACTTGCATGTGACTTGGCATTAGTGAGAGATGGAAGTAGAGCCTGAAATAAGTAACAACTTAGCTTTTATCTTACTCAATTTTATCACAAATTAGTGTTTCCTGCTTCAAAGTGTAGGTAAAAAGTAATATTGCTCAAGCATGTCTGACAGATGCTGTTATACTTTTGTTCCTGGAATGACAGCAAAGGAACGTTTCTTCCACCAAGCTAATATTGAATCAATTTTGCATTCATTAAATCCAACTTGAACTTGGAGCACATTTTTGTAGATTAGACTGTAATTTGTGCACAACATTTTACTAAAATCTTTGAAGATTTAGCTGTCTTAGATATTTACCTGTATGGTAAATGTTTACTCCAAAATGGAAACTTGTTACAATCAAAATTGTACTATAAAATATCAATAACAGAAACTATCAAGTTATAAAAACAAACTAACTATAGGTTTAGATTATTTGAAAACATAGCTGATACAGTTTGTGAGTGTAGCACAGTGCTTAGGGCATCATCTTTGTACCCAGTCAAGTTATATACAAGTCTTCACTCTAACCTCTATACAACAGGTGAATTTAGACAGATCACTTAACCTCTCTTTTTCTAAGATCTTCATGTCTTGACAGTGAAAATAATACCAGTGTCCACATCATGTAGCTTTGAAAATAGAAAAGGCACCATAAAGCCGGGTTCGGTGGCTCAGCCTGTAATCCTGCGCCTTGGGAGGCCGAGGTGAGTGAATTGCCTGAGCCCACGGATTTGAGACCCGCCTGGGCAACTTGGCGAGACCTCATCTCTACAATAACTCAAAAAGTTATCCCGGCATGGTAGCGTACGCCTGTAGTTCCAGTTACTTGGAAGGCTGAGGTGGAAGCATCGCTGGAGCCCAGCAGGTTGAGACTGCGGCAGCCGGGAGAGTGCCACTGCACTCCAGTCTGAGCAACAGTGAGACTCCAACTCAAAAAAAAAAAAAAAAAAAGACACCCTAAGTACAGCATTATAGCAAAGATTCATATAATATAAGTACTATTAAAATGCATACAACTCTGGGAAGACTTTATCAAAATTAAACCTTAGGTAAACATTTCTCAGTGAGAATATTGTATTTTGTTGATAGAAATGGAGCTCACACTCCATGCCCCAATGGAGAATCCTCTGGCTCTGACAACATCAGTCAGTGAGAACCAGAAGAATGATCTCCAGTTATTAGGCAAAGGAATGGCTCACACGTCTCACATGTAGTTAGAATTCTGGGTGTTTTATCTCTTCTTTACCACTATCAGTTCTTTAACTACACTGGATGCAGGCAGAACTTCATGTATTTAATTTTAAAGCACCTAATTATAGCCACGTCTTGGTCATATTTTCAAGTATGTAAGGTATTTACTCAAAGATTATGTACGTGAATTTGTTTTCTACCCTCACAGAGATGGCAGGGTATGATCATTGGCATGATACTGTGTATCTTTCACCATCTCAATAATCCCCATAAACTCCAGGGAGGTAGAAATTAAAAGACAAGTTCAATATATTGGGTTTTCCATTTTTTTCTGGTGGACCCTATAATGCTGGTAAGGATTATTTTTTCTCATGTAGATGATTTTCAAATGAAGCAAAAAAAAAATCAGAAATAACATTTGGGATAATGTCCTACAGAACTTCATGACTAAATCACAACTCACAGCATATAGCATTGTTTTTATTCACTGTGTTTTATATTTGGCCTCATGACCAGGTTCTGGGCCTACATAAGTTTCATCCTGTACAGATACAAGCGGCAGATCACACACATTCACAGGAACAACCTTTTCCCCAGCTGTATCTTCCAACTTTTGTGTATAATATATATTTTTTAAATTAAAGAATGTACACAAGCGCACAACTCAATAGAATTTCACAAACAAAATACACCTCTATATGCAACATCTAGATCAAGAAAGAGAATACTGTCAGCCCCCTGAAGTCCCTTATGTCCCCTCTAACCACTACTCCAAGAGCCGAGTTCTGTTGGGTACATTTAGAGGTGAGGAGTTGTTGGAACATAGGTTTACATCTATTCTGACAATTAAAAGATTAGGTTACTTTGCTTATTTTGTACTTTCTTTTATGTTTGTCTTTATACTAGTCCACATAATTTTTGTGATTGTATTATTGACCTTCACCAGCACTGGTAGAATGGATATCTTAACAATGTTGACTCCTCCAATCAATGAGCATGGGATATTTCTCCTATTGTGTCATCTTTGACTTCTTTGAGCAGGGTTCTGTAATTTTTGTTGTAAAGATCTTTCACTTCACTGGTTAGAAAGATGCCGAATTATTTCTTTTGTGTGTGTGTGGCTTTTGTGAATGGGATGTGCTTTTTATTTGGTTTTCTGCCTGTTTGTTGTTGGTGTATAAGAATACTATTGTCTTTGGCCCATTTATTTTGTACCCTGAGACTTTGCCAAAGTCTTTATCAGTGCAAGGAGATTTTTGACTGAGTCTCTTGGATTTTGAGGTATCATCAGCAAAGAGGGATAACACGGCTTCTTTTCCTATTTGGATGTCTCTGATTTCCTTCTCTTGTCTGATTGCTCTAGCTAGGACTTTCTTTTTTTATTGCATCATTCCTATATTTATTGCAGTATTATTCACAATAGTCAAGATGCAAACCTGACATAAGTGTCCACTGAAAGACGAAGGGATAAAGAAAATGTGATACATCCACCCACCTACACATATGATGGAATATTATTCACTTTTAAAAAAGGAGAAAATCTTGCCCTTTAGAACAACATAGACAAACCTAAAGGACATTATGCTAAGTGAAGAAAGCCAGACAAAGAAGAAAAGTGCCATATGATCTCGCTTATATGTGGACCCTAAAATAGACAAATTCATGGACCCTAAAATAGACAAATTCATAGATACAAAGAGGGGAATGGGGTTGTCAGAGGTTGGGGGTTGGGGAAATAAAGAAATTGATCTAGGGTACAAAAAAAAAAGCACTAGGCTGCTAGTAGGTACTCACTGAATGTTTCTTATCATTGCAATGATCAATTCTTGTATCCAGGAAGGTGTATAAAATTAGGCCAAGCTTGTCATAAATGCAGATCTAGCTACGACTTTCAACCCTATGTTGAACAGTAGGAGTGAGAGTGGCAGCCTTGTCTTGTTCCAGTTTTCAGGGGAAATGCTTCCAGTTTCTGTCTATTTAGTAATATGTTGGCTGTGGGTTTACCATAGATGGCTCTTACTATTCTGATGCATGTTCCCTCTATGCCTAGGTGTTGGAGGGTTTTTATCAAGAAGGGATGCTGGATTTTATCAAAAGCTTTTCCCGCATCTAATGATATGATCATGAGTTTCTTGCTTTTGTATCTGTTGCATAATTACATTTATGGTCTTGCGGATGTTGAACCAGTTCTTCATCCTGGGGATGAAGCCTACTTAATCATGGTGGATGATTTTTGAGATGTGTTGTTGGATCCGATTTGCCAGAATCTTGTTGAGGACTTTTGCATCTATATTCATAAGTGATATTGACCTGTAGTTCTCTTTTTTTGTTGGATCTTTACCAGGTTTGGGTATCAGTGTGATATTTGCTTTGTAAAATGATTTGGGGAAGAGTTCTGCTTTCTCGATTGCCTGGAATACTTTCAATAGGATTGGTATCAGCTCCTCCTTGTATGTCTTAAGTTTTAAGAACAGAAAACTATTCTTTTAATTTTTCTAAAAATGTTATTACTTATCTTTACAACTTAGGCCTTCAATACATTAAAAATGTATGTGGTATATAGTTGGGTACTGATTGAGGTTGTCTTTTTTTTTTCTTCAAAATCAGTTTATTCTGAAAATGTTGATTTATGCTTTCTTTTCATCTGCTCTCTCTTGTAATTGCCTCCTCAGGTTAACACCCCTCCACCCTTAGTGCTGACTTCCATGAAATATGCTGGTAGTTGTCTTCATCTCTACATGCATCTTAATTTCTTTGACAAACCCACAGGGGCACACAATAAAAGTTGCTTTTGAAGTCATTCATCTTCAATGAGACTTTATTCTTACAGAAATGATTGCTGCCATGATTTAAAGGAAAATGTACTCAATGACAGAATAACCTCCAGGCATGTGGCAACAGGAATAATCTTCTTAACACAGACTACAGTTGGAATCCTGGGCAATTTCTCTCTTCTTTACCATTATCTCTTCCTTTCCTACCCTAGATTCGGGATGAGGTTCACGGATGTGATTCTCAAGTACATGATGATAGCCAACTCTTTTGTCCTACTCTCTAAAGGAGTTCCCCAGACATTGACAGCTTTTGGGTTAAAATATTTCCTCAATAGTTTTGTGTGTCAACTTATTTTGTATTTTCAGAGAGTGGGCATGAGTGTGTCCATTGTCACCACCTGCCTCTTGAGCATCTTTCAGACCATCATGATCAGCCCCGTGAACTCCAGGTGGAAGGATCTTAAATTAAAAGCCCCAAAGTATATTGGCTACTTTATTGTCATCTGCTGGATCCTGCCTATAGTGGTCAATCTCATTTTTCCTGTGTATGCATTCGTCACATGGAGCAGCAAAAACATCACAATGAAAAAAGATTTTGGTTACTGTTCTACTCTAGGCTCTGACAAAATCATAGTGTCAGTGTATGCAGCATTATTTGTATTCCCTGAGGTTTTATTTTCTGTGCTCATTATCTTGTCCAGCGGCTGCATGATTTTCATCCTGTACAGGCACCAGCAGCGGGTCCAACACATTCACAGGACCAATGCTCCCCCCAGTTCCTCCGCTGAGTCCAGAGCCACACGAAGCATCCTTGTCATGGTGAGCATCTTTGTGTCTTTTCATACCCTCTCCTCTGTCTTTCGTGCTTGTATTGCTCTATTTCATAATCCCCATTGGTGGTTGGGGAACACTGCTGCCCTGATTTCTGTGGGTTTTCCAACGATCAGTCCCTTTGTTCTCATGAGTCGTGACTCTCCTTTATCCAAACTCTGCTTTCACTTGGTGAGGAATACAAAATCTAATCTTGCTCGAAATATGTGAACTATGTTTTTGAAGAATGACCGGGGGTTTATTTTTTCTTTCAGCACTCTTGAAATGTTCATGCAGAAACATACGGCAAAGTCACATGTCCTTCTAAGTAAACTCTAATAGGCATTGAGGTCTTCAGCTGGTTAATTGTGGCACTTCCATAGGCATAGCAGAGGTGAATAAACAGGCTTTCCTTATTCAGATGCATAGTATCTTGTTGATAGTAGTCTTAATCAAATATTTCTGAGGCAAATTAAATGGATTTGGTTCTAGCTTCTGTATCAGATTAATGGGTGGTTGACCAAATGCTGTGGTTATGAAGTAATTGGCACAGAAATGATTACAGTGAATAAAGGAGTAGCAAGTATTGTTTGAAGATGACTCTCCATAGGGTTCTCACGTAGTAGGTACAGCATTTGTCCTGAATTGCCTGTCCATGTTTGTGTAAGATTGTTTCTCAGAAGATAGGGATAGAATTCTCCTCCAGAAAAGTGAACATACTTGCTTCCTATATATGGAAATTGAGATCATTTCTTCCTACTAGGCAAACGATGGGGGAGATTTAGTAGTAGTTCCTTTTATAAGAGTGAAAGTTTTTAGTCTCAGGGTTCTTCCACTATGAAGCAAACTTCTTACATGTGTAGCATTCTCCAGGGCTTCTCTGCATTATTCCTACTGGAATTTGGGTGACAAGAAAGCAAGTGAAACTGATGTATTAGGATTTTAATACTGCTAGCTGTGCCATGAGCATTCAAGGTCTTTGTGTTGTTTTCTTTTCCTATTAAAATAGACGTTTTTTTTTTTAAGAAGGCAGGATTTATTGAGAGGACAGAAAAGCTCCCACAGTGGGAGGGGACCCGAAGGGATTGCCCTAAAATAGCCATTATTTTTAAGAGTATATTTAGGTCCACAGTGAGATTGAGTGAAAGATACAATAGTTTCCCCTATAATCTCCACCCCCACATATACACAGCATCCATTCTACCAAAATCCCACACCAGAGTGATATATTTTTTTCAATTGGTGAACCTACAGTGACAATCATTATCTGCCAAACCCATAGTTTACATTAGATTTCACTCTTTTGCCCAGGCTGGTCTTGAACCTGCAGGTTCAGCAATCCTCTTGCCTCGGCTTCCCAAAGTGCTGGGATTACAGGCTTCAGCCACCAGGCCCGGCCAAATTTCACTCTTAATGTTGTATATAGGTCTTGCAAATGTGTAATGACATGTATTCAGCTTTAATATTACCATATACTGTACTATCCCTGCTCTAAAAATCCTCTGTGCATCTTACCTCTCCTCAACAATTAAGATCACTGATCTTTTTGCTGACTCCATAGTTTTCCTTGGCCAAAGTATTATGTAATTAAAATCACAGAGTATGCTGCCATTTCAGAATGACTTCTTTCACTTAGTAATATGCATTTAAGATTCTTTCATATCTTGTTTTGCTTCATGGAGTTTTGTTTTGTTTTGACTACTGAATAATGTTTTGTTGTCTGCATGAATTATACTGTATTCATTCATTTACTGAAGGACATTCTGACTGTTTCAGGTTTTGGCAATTGTGCGAGACCTCGTCTCTACAATAAATAAAAAAATGTATCCCCCATCCCCATTTTATTAGCTTTGCTCCTTTCTCAAATATCAGTTGACTATATTGTGTGGGACGATTTCTGGGATCTCTGTATTATCCCTTTCCTCTAATTGTCTACTCTTTTGCTAATACTACATTGTATTATTACAGTAGCCATAGTAAATCGTAAAGTTTGGTAGTGTCAGTTCTTTGACGTTATTCCTCTTTTTCAGTATTGTGTTGGGCATTCCTGGACTTTGGCCTCACCATGTAAATTTTAGAATGAGTTTGTCAATATCCATAAAATAACTAGCTGGCAATTGAAATTGCATTGAGAGATTGGGCGCGGTGGATCATGCCTATAATCCCAGCACTTTGGGAGGCCGAGGTGAGAGGATTGCCAGAATGCACGGGTTCGAGACCAGCCCAGGCAACTTGGTGAGACCTCATCTCTACAATACATCAAAAAATTAGCTTGCCATGGTGGAGTATGCCTATAGTTCCAGCTACTTGGAAGACTGAGGCAGAAGGATCGCCTGAGCCCAGCAAGTTGAGGCTGAGTGGCGGTGAGCTTGCCACTGCACTCCAGTCTGGGTGACAAAGTGAGACTCCAACTCAAAAAAAGAAAAAATTGCATTGACTCTAGATCAAGTTACAAAGGATTGGCAGCTGGACAATACTGAGGCTTTTATTAATGAATATAGACTACCTCTTCATTTATTTATTTATTCTCTAATTTCTTTCAACATTTACATCTTGTACATATTATGTTAGATTTCTACCTGCGTAGTTCATTTCTATGAGTGTTAATGTAAATCGTATTGTGTTTCTAATAGCAAATTTCATTCGTTCAATGAGCTTCCATACAATCCAGTCACCCACTCTTGGGAATATACCCAGAGGAACATAAATAGTTCTACCAAAAAGTACATTTGGATTTGTATATTCATTGCAACACTATTCACAATAGCAAGAACATGTAACCAGCACAGATGTCTATCAAAAGTGGACTGAATAAAGAAAATATGATATATTTACATAACGTAATATTACAATAGTCATAAAGAAGAACAAAATTATGTCCTTCGCAGCAACACGGTTGCAGCTGGAGACCATCATACTGCATGAACTATTACAGAAACAAAGAACTGAATAGCACATGTCGTCACTCATAAGCAGGCCCTGATCATTGGTCACATTAGCACAAGAGTAGAAACAGCACACACTAGACCCTGCTAAGGGAGGGAAGAAAGGAGGACGGATGTGGGGCATATGGCTACACACTGAATACCAGGTCCACTATCAGGAGGAGAGAGGGCCCACTAGAAATCCAAACTGCCCCTGCATGCAACTTCCTTATGTAGGAAGTCCTTACATGTACCCCACGACTCTAAAATTTAAAAAAAAAAAAGTTATTTGTTCATTTTTGTTTTATGTTAAGGAAATATACTTTTGCATGCTAACATTTTATCCTTCAATCTTGCTATAATTATTAACTTCCAGGCCTTAACATTAATTCTCTCAATCTTTTAAGTAGAAAATATTATTTGTAGCTGGGCGTGGTGACTCAAGCCTATAATCCCAGCACTTTGGGAGGCCGAGATGAGAGGATGGCCTGAGCCCGCGGGTTCGAGACCAGCCTGGGTAACATGGTGAGACCTCGTCTCTACAATAAATAAAAAAAAATTAGCTGTGTGTGGTAGCACCCGCCTGTAGTTTCAGCTACTTGGAAAGTTGAGGCGGAAGGATTGCCTGAGCCCAGCAGGTTGAGATCACAGTAGCCGGGAGCATGCCTCTGCACTCCAGCCTGGGCGACAGAGTGTGACTCCAACTCAAAAAAAAAAAAAAAGGAAATATTATTTGTGAACAAAGACAGTTTTATTTATATCTTCCCAATCTGTGTAGTTTCTGTTTTCTTTTCTTATCTTATTTCATTAGCTAGAACTTCCATTCCAGTGCTGAAAAAGAATGGTGATAGTGGACAGCTTTGCCACTAAATTGTATACTTAAAGAGTTAATTTGAGTTATATTTCAACAATACAAACAAAATCCTCTAATAGCTTTATACTGAGCTGAAAAAAAAATCTGATCTTCTGACCCTGTCTACAAGGCCTTGGAGATGTGAGGTCTTTATCCATTGCAATAATAGAGACAAAGGATGGTGATATTTATAGTATTGATAATGAAGATAAATTGGAGTTGACTCTAAGGCAAAATGAACATACTGTTTTCCAAATCTCATAATTAGACTTATGGGGCAAAAACATGTCTACCTGGCATCCGCTTACTAAATTTCAGTGCATCCTGTATTGCCCCATTTCTTTTATTAAACCAGATATATAGAGGAATACTCATTCATCACATTTACAGAGGTCTTACTTTGTACCTGTTATTGTCCTGGGTACATTTTCATGTTACACAGTTTTTTAAACAAGTTTTAATTTATACATTCTCCATATTTAAAAAAATGTAGTAACACTGAAAGACATAAAACTATAAAGTGAGTAGAAGAAAAAAAATGGTGGGAGTTTAAAAAATCCACAAACTGTTTCTTCTCAGCTCTCATACCACAACCATCAACCCAGAAGACTCGTAGGACCACATGTCAAGGAGGTGCTTACCACATACCAAATAAGCCATCACATTTTCAATGGACACTTGCTGTGTGTCCTCCAATTCAATACTGGTAAAATCTACGAGGCAGTAGTGTCAGATGCCACAGGTTAGGGCTCAGTTTTACAAGATGGATTTTCACTTGTCTGAACTTTGGACTACCTGTAAGTTAGAATTTCCCTAACTCCCTTTTTAGGCAAAATCAGTTTACTAGAGAAGCTAACAGAACAGAGGAAAACACTGCCGTTGCCTGTCTATTGTAAAGGATATTACCAAAAGTATAGATGAAATGATGCATAGGGCAAGACATGTGGGAAGAAGCTAGAAGCTTCCAAGTCTTCCCCAGGATTGCCACTGTCTTGAACCTCTACATGTTCAACTATCTGGAAACTCTCCAAACTTAGTTTTTTGGGGGGTTTTAATGAAGGCTTCATTGTATCAACATGATTGATTAAACCATTGGCGCTTGGTGATCCCCATAACCTTCAGCTTTCTCTCCTCTCCAGAGTTTGGAGGAGGAGGGGCAGAAAGTCTCAACTCTAATCATGCCATGATCTTTCCAGTGATCAGCTCCCATCCTGAAGCTACCTAAGGGCTGCAAGTTGTCAATTTTCTCAGCAGGATACAAAAAAAAAACCAACACATCATTTTGGAAAATTTAAGGATTTCAGAAGTTGGATGCCATTGGAACCGTGTCTCAGCTTTGAAATGCATTTTAAAGTTTTTAAAAATTTTTTCTCTTTTACTCCTAAAATATAGCCTTGAAGCATTCTTTAGAAGTTTCTTTTCTCCCTTCTTCCACCTGAAACTCCCTTTCATTATGTACACTTTTCTAACCATGTGTTAGCTTAGATATTCCAGGGACTATATTTGAAATAAAGCAGACGTGAAGACTCCACTGTAAAACCCTCTCCTACCTAGAGATTACTTCAAGGTTGTTAACCTGTCACCTGGCTTCAATAGTGCTGGCCACTCATGATAGTCACCAAAGCTAAACCTGCATCCTGCACCAGGTCCGCACACTCCGGGTACCCACTTTCTTTTTTTAAAACCCCTGTGCTCAGGCGAAGAGCTGAGGTCATTTCTTTGAAGTGTGAGCCATCTCCTCAATTGCTGGCATTTGAATAAAGCTGCTTTTCTTCCACCACCTCTTGTCTCTTATGTATTTGGCTTTTCAGATGGCAAGCAGACGCCATAGAATTCGGTGAAAGAAAATAAAATTACAGTATTACGAATGGCAAGAAAATATTTTTAATAAAATAAAAAAGGAATTTTGCTAGAGTTAAAAATACTCTACAATTACAAATTGATATTTTTATAGCCTTTGAAAATGTGCTCTTCCACAGAAACAGAGTATCACATGTTCTCACTCATAAGTGGAGCCTGAACATTTACCATAATACTATAAGAAAGGGATTGGCAGTAGTGGGATACTGCCAGGGTGGCGGGGGAGCGGGGTTGTGTAGACAACATCAATAAGGGTACCTAATCTCAAACCAGGCAAAGTGGGGACCAATGGGAGTCCCAAAACTTACCTGTAGAATATCCACTTGTATACCTAATCCTGAATTGTACCCCACGGCTTTAAAGTAAAATATAGATTAAAAAATTGAGAACTTCATAAGTAATATACTATTTTACTATTAAAAATGTGCTCTTCTGGTAAAATTATCAAATCATATTTTTTTGCCTAATAAACACTTCCACATTATCATAAAACTAGTTCAAATAATCTTAAGCAGTAATTTAAACAGTGTTTCAGAAGCACATTCAATAATTATATTGTGGGAAATGTTGACTAAAATGAAGAGGTTGAGGCATAAAATATGGTTTGAAGTGATTACTTGAGCCAAAATGAGAACAGCTGCTTAGCCGGGCTCGGTGGCTCAGCCTGTAATTCCGTGCTTTGGGAGGCTGAAGTGAGTGGACTGCCTGAGCCCGCGGGGTTCGAGACCCGCCTGGGCAACTTGGCGAGACCTCATCTCTACAATAAAACCAAAAAATTAGCCGGGTGTGGTAGTTTACGCCTGTAGTTCCAGCTACTTGGAAGGCTGAGGCGGAAGGATCACTGGAGCCCAGCAGGTCGAGCTTGCGGTGGCCGGGAGCGTGCCACTGCACTCCATTCTGGGTGACAGAATGAGACTCCAACAAAAAAAAAAAGGAAAAGTCAGACCCAAGAAACCTTGTATATGAATCCCATGTTGCCTTTGTCACGGGGGTTTTTAAAGGCAAAAATGGAGGACAGAAGCAGGCTGATACAAAACTTTTTTTCAGGAATTCTTCCTTTACAGAAATAACATTGGTTAGTAATTGCTATACATTGTTCAGCAGTAGAGAATGGGTTATGGTGTCAGGTGCTGCATAACTAAGGTTGATTCCTAGTTTCTTATGGCAATGGCAAGCAGTTTTAAAAGATGAATACGTAGCTCAAAGGGGGAGTAGGACACAATAGCTGTCTCATTTTAACGCATCCCTAGACTGGTCATTTCCAAGGACTTTCATTCCTCAAATAAAAGTTATCTTCTTTGCTCTTAAGGGTCCTATGAGCCGGGCTCGGTGGCTCAGCCTGTAATCCCGCGCCTTGGGACGCTGAGGTGAGTGGATTGCCTGAGCCCCCAGGTTCGAGACCTGCCTGGGCAACTTGGTGAGACCTCATCTCTACAATAAATCAAAAAACTAGCCGGGTGTGGTAGCGCGCGCCTGTAGTTCCAGCTTCTTGGAAGGCTGAGGTGGAAGGATCGCCGGAGCCCAGCAGGTCGAGGCTGCGGTGGCCGGGAGCGGCCACTGCACTCCAGTCTGGGTGACAGTTTGATAAACCAAAACAAAAAAAAAAAGAAAAAAAAAAGAAAAAAGAAAAAAAAAGAAAAAAAAAGAGTCCTATATATGCAGCAGGAAAGAACATGCAAAAAGGTCTTACTGTTTTTTTGAGTTAATGTCTCCCTCTGTCACGAAAGCTGGAGTCTAGTTGGACAATCATAGCTCAAAGCAGCCTCCAACTCC
>CAUYQG010191211.1:0-10245 GCA_963574415.1 Tarsius wallacei
GATTGGTGTGAGTGGCAGACTGAAGGACTAGTGAGGACTTTATAGGGAAATAATTTAGCTATTGAAAGCTTAATAATCATTCCACAAGTCCCTGAATATGTGGGAGCCAATTTTTTTTTTTTTTTTGAGTTGGAGTCTCACTCTGTCGCCCAGACTGGAGTGCAGTGGCCGCTCCCAGTCACCGCAGCCTCGACCTGCTGGGCTCCAGTGATCCTTCCGCCTCAGCCTTCCAAGTAGCTGGAACTACAGGCGCGCGTTACCACGCCCGGCTAATTTTTTGATTTATTGTAGAGATGAGGTCTCGCTTGCCCAGGCGGGTCTCGAACTTGCAGGCTCGGGCAATCTACTCACCTCAGCCTCCCAAAGGCGCGGGATTACAGGCTGAGCCACCGAGCCCGGCGGGAGCCAATTTTTTTGTGTATGAAAGAGAACTGAGAGAGCCTGGTGGAAAGTAAATACTTGGGAAGACTTGAACGCTGCCCACATTTTGAATATTTTCCTTAAATGAAACATAGATCCACCAGCTGAAAGTGGGAGCCTATGGGCACAAGGTGTTTGGGCACTACCTCTGATCAGTCATCGGTTGACCACTAGGCTATGCAGATACAGGCTAAAAAATAAAAGTTAAAAGCTGAGCAGAGGTGGCAGAGGCTGCATTGAAGTATAGGTAAATTACTTAAAACATCAGGAAAAAAAAGAAAAGAAAAAAACCAGCAGCAATAAGAACTATTGGGGAAAAAAAAGAAATTGGAATCCTGTGTTGCTATAATATATAATCCAAAATATCCAATTTACAACAAAAATTTATGAGACCTGGAAAAACAGGAGATTGTGATAAATAGTCAAGAAAACAAGTAGTTAATAGAAGCTGCCTCTGTATGAGTCCAGGTATTAGATTTAACACAAAAGACATCAAAGAAACCATTATAAATCTGTTGAAATAATTGAAAAAAAGTTTAAAGAACAAAGAAAAACATGATGGCAATGACTCAACAAACAGGGAATATTAACAAAGAAATATAATTTATTTTAAAAATCAAGTGACAGTTCTAAAAGTGAAAAATACAACACTCAAAATGAAAAATTCACTAGATGAGCTTAATAGTGAAACTGAGATGGCAGAAGGAAGAACAAGTGAAGCTGAAGATAAACAAA
This sequence comes from Tarsius wallacei, assembly GCA_963574415.1. Classification (NCBI taxonomy): domain Eukaryota; kingdom Metazoa; phylum Chordata; class Mammalia; order Primates; family Tarsiidae; genus Tarsius; species Tarsius wallacei. The sequence goes on from CAUYQG010191211.1 coordinate 1,156, forward strand.
TAGAAGTGATTCAATATGAATAATAGAAAAAATGATTGGAGAAAAAATTAAAAATCAAACTACTACTTGATTCAGTAATTTCATTTCTGAGCATATATCCAAAAGTAATTAAATTAAAGTGTCAAAGAGACATCTACACACCAATGCTCATTAGAGCATTATTCACAATAGCCAAAATATGGAATCAGTATGTGCCCATCCATGGGCAAATAAAAACAAACGAATAAAGTGTGCAATGGCGTACTATTCAACTTTAAATAAAAAGAATCCTATCATTTGCAGCAACATGGATGAACCTGGAGGATATTATGCTATGTGAAATAAGCCAAACAAAGGAAGATGAGTACTGCATGATCTCACTTATATGTGAAATCTAACAAAGTCAAATTCATAAAAACAGAGAGTAGAATGATAGGTGGGGAGTGGTGAGGAGGTGTGCCATTCTGGGAGATGTTGATCAAAGGATACAAAATTTCAGTTAGACAGAAAGACTAAGTTCAGGAGCTCTTTTGTACAACATGGTGACTATAATTATAACGATGTATCATATACATGAAAATTGCTAAGAGAGTAGAATCTAGTAACATATAAGCAAGGTTGCTTTAAGATTAGAGTGCAACATGGGGTCAGCCACCAGCTCACATCAGCTTGATGAAGACATGTATCTATCAGTGCTCTAGGAAGAGTAGCCAGATCTGGTTTGCTTTGGCAAAAAAGAAATTCACTGGAGAGATGGGTAGCTCATTGAATTAATGGGGCAGAATCAGATACAGAAAATAGGCTTAGAAATTCAGAGAATTTTGTGGCCTGAACATAGTCAAAATTAGACCCCAAGATCCATGTGATTAGTCTGGTACTTGGGTCTCTACATCTTGAAACTGGCCTAGATTCCCAAATGCCTAAATTCTGCTACTTTCATCAGAATCAGTATTAACTAGCATGTGACTGTCTCCTGAGTCAAAGACTAGAGAGGGGGCAGTTGACTAACTGAGATGGAGTCAATGGTCAGTGCTCCAGGCATTGAAGCTATGTGAAGCCATTGAGTGTGAAGACAGAAAGTCTTAGGTCTTTGTGCTGAAAACACTGAGGCAACAGAAACCATGCGAAAGAAATGGTTAATGAAGTTGACGTTACTCCTTTAGGGTCAATTTTATATCAAAATACTCCCCCCTTAAGGTGCTGAGACATTGATATTTACTGTGTTTAACCTCTTTCCACTTTTCTCCCTTCCTTCCCACTTCTTATGATTTATATATCTTGCAACTCAAAAAGTTGTCCAGGATAATTCAGTTTTTTACTGATTACCTTGAATGGTGGTGACCCTTTCATAAGGATTCATATAGTTTGTTTTGTTTCCGCTGTAAAAGAGTTTACTCCATTATCTTTTTCTGCATTTCTTCTGTTCAAAATGTTCTGGCTCTTTCCTCAGGAGTACCTTTTAATGATTAGGTATAATCTCCATTACAAATCTATTGAATTTTGTTATTGTCTTTGTCCTTTACTTCTGAGACAAGAAGAGCAACTCAATTCCATCTTCCACATCAGTGATTTAATTGTCAACAGTAACTGTCTCGTTTTTGATCCTATGTAGTTATTTTAATTCTGTGATTACAATTTTGATTTTTCTATTATCACTCCTTAGCCCATTAATCTCATTTTTGATTGTATTCCATTTTATTTTCATTTCAATTTGATTCCCTTATGGCAGCCTTCTTGGTCATATAGAGATTATATCTTCTTGCATTTAATTATGAAGATCAAATAGTTTTCTATTTTTTTCCCCTTGTTTTTGTGTTAAATCATTTTCAGAGGCTAGTTCTGAACCTTCGGGATAATATTTTCTTTCATTTTCCTGATGTATTTCTTAATAGATTCCTGTTGGGCTTTTTTTTTTTTTTTCTGTTCATTCACTTACAAAAATGACTGACTACATCTGATCTCCTTTGTTAATCAGTACAGTGTAAGGATTGCCAGGAAATCCATACTTTGCCCTTTTGATCACATATGCCATTCATATATGGGTGTTTTAAGGGAGGCTGTTTGTATGTGCAAAGCAGTCATGAAAAGAAACTAGGAGATAATCTTGGGAAAAAAGTTTATATGTATAGCTTCCATCTTCATTCTCAAGGTCTTGCATGAATTAATCAACTGCAGCTCTGTTGGCCTAATATGGTCTTATCCTGTTACCACTACTCTGCATTTATGAAATACATAAAAACTACAATTCTTAGCTAGTACTGGAGACATGTCTTGTATCTTCTTTTGTCATTCCTCCAAGCTTCCTGTCCATTTGATGTCTGTGAGCTTTGGTCTCGTTTCAGATTTAGAACAAAAAAGAGAGATCTTGCTGAGGCTGGGAAGGAGAGAGGATGAATGGAAAGAGGACAACACCAATATGACTGCCTGTAGTATGGGGACAGATGTGTGGATTAAAAAATATCTAAACTGGTATTGCAGAGGGGGTATGACATATAAAGGCTCCCTCACTTCCTATTGAGTTTTCATTCCAGCAAGTGGAAACACACACAACACACTAGTTCTAGGCTGACCATCTGCCCTAGTTTGGGTTATAGTTCTGGTTTCTCACCTTGTGTCATGTCCTCATATGTATTGTCATGAAAAATTGTGAGACTATGAATCAGGAGCTGCTAATCAGATGCTGCCCTAAGCCAGAAGTCACAAGGGAAAACTCTAACTGAGCACTTACCCAAATGATGATAAATGTCAAGTTAATGGAGTCTGAAAAAAGGAGTTCTTATTGTATAAAAGCAAACAGTATTAATAATAATAAATAAAAAGTTATTTTTAAACAAGGGTCTCAAGTCTCCTACATCAATTTTATTTATTGGAGAAAAACTAAAATTCAGTCTATAATGGTGCTTTGAAAATGATGGAAACCTCATTTTTGTTCTGTATTTTATTACACTGCAGCTCTTTTATAAATTAGAAATGATCACGATCCTATGAGAATTTATTGACATCATAAATATGGTGAGACTTTAATAATAGTGGTACTCATTTCTCTTCTATTTACTTATTTCCATATTTCTGATTTTCTAGAGGAGACAATGGTTGACTCTAGCACCTCACATTTTAATGAATTTATTGGTATATATGTATATTTTAATGGCCAACATTTCTTTCTTCTCCACATGTAATAATATGACTCAGACTATTCTTAATCACAGTGTCTTTCCTATTGTTGAATGTTGCATTTCACAGATTAGTATCCAATTTTGCTTGAACCTTTTAGGAGTTTAATGGAAACACCATTTTTAAATGCTTATTTTAAAGTCAGAAGAAATAAACAGGACCTGTGGCAGGCAAAAACAGGCTTTTTTTCTGGGATTGTGTGAAAGATGATGGGGTTGCACATGTTATTAACATGTGAATTTTTTTAAAGGAGGCTCTTTTTTATGTAACAAGGAGTCTCAAAAAAGTATTCAGTGCCATTGTGAAAATAACAGCATTTACACTTGTCAAGGGAAATAAAGAGGCACCAGGCTGCTATTTTTCAAATTATGCAGCATTGATTTTAGTGTAGACTGTCATGGAACATTCTTCATAAACCTGCTATGTAAAAATGTAAATTCTTAATTCAATAATTTTTCTCTAAGCTCCTCCTACTCTTGCTTTGTCTTTATTTCTCTCATTCTTTGTAGGAGATTAAGGGACTCATTATTCATGGGCCAGGAGGAATTCAATGAATCATGAAGAAAAGGTAATTTATGAAGGCAAGTCACTCTCTCATCTCCAATATGCATAAATAATAATAATTTCTTGTCATGATACAATGACCTGCTTTCTATTTATAGCTCTGGTCCTGAGAAAAATTATGCACAACATAATTTCCATGTAAAAAGATCACTTTATGAACCACTTGTCTATCAGAGGCAAGCCTCATTTTTTTTCCTCTTTTAATTTTTTTTTTTTTTAATTGTGGAGTACAATTCAGGGTTAGGTATACAAATATTCATTGTGGAGGTACCCTTATTGATGAGGTGTGCCCCCCTTCCCCAGGCAGCTATCAACTACTGTCAATCCCATCTCCCCACCCCACCCCCACCGTTTCACACTACTTTCAGTCCTTTTCTTATAGTAATACGGTAGTTGTTCAAGGACTACTTATGAGTGAGAACATGTGATACTCAGCTCTTTGTTTCTGTAAGAGATCACTCAGCATTATAAACTCTAATTCCATTCAGGTAGCTGCGAAGTTCATGATTTTGTTCTTCTTTGTGGCTGTGTAATATTCCATTGTGTATATGTACCACATGTTTTTAATCCAGTCCTCTTTTGATGGGCAGCATGGTTGGTTTCATGTTCTTGTTATTGTGAACAATGCTTCAATAAACATATGTGTGTAGGTATCTTTTTTACAGAGTGACCTGAGTTCTTCCAGGTATATTCCCAGCAGGGGGTTTGTGGGGTCATATGGAAGGTCGATTTTTAGAGCTTTTAGGAATCACCACACTGATTTCCACAGAGGTTGTACTAGTTTACACTCCCACCAACATTGTAAAAGTGTTCCCTTTTCGCCACATCCTCTCCAGCATCTGTTATTTTTTGAGTTATTGATGATGGCCATTCTGACTGGAGTTAGATGGTATCTCAGTGTAGTTTTAATTTGCATCTCTTTAATGACTAGTGAGGCTGAACATTTTTTCACATATCTGTTGGCTGCTTGTATGCCTTCTTTTGAAAAGTGTCTATTCATATCTTTTGCCCACTTTGTAATGAGGCTGTTTGTTTTTTTTTCTTTTCAGCACGTTTGAGTTCCTTGTAGATCCTTGATGTTAGGCCTTTGTCAGACATGGAGTTGGCAAATATTTTTTCCCAGTCTGTGGGCTGTCTCCCTGCTCTCTTGATGGTTTCTTTGACTTTGCAGAAGCTTGTCAGTTTAATGAGATCCCAGCAAGCCTCATTTGGAAGCAGTGAGTATCCCAGTGAATTGCATTGTCTCTTTCTTTTGGAAACAAGTTCAAAGTTTTGACATTCACTCCTGCTCTTTGACAAAGAAGAGCACATGGTTTTAAATACACTAATTATTTATTTCAAAGCAGAGTCCTTCATGGTCCCTATATATTGGTTTGACTCCATAAAGTTTCTAAAAAGGTATATATATACTTTTCCTCAAAGTGTGTATGTCTAACTTATGTGGTGCCAGGGATATAACTGATGGCATGGGCTTTAGCTGAAGTTTTATAAAGCAATTAATAAAGCTTATTGGTACTATTAGAACCTATAGCATCAGTTTTATCTGGGCTACTTTTTTGGTCAGATCGCTTGTCAATTTAGCCAAAGAAGGTTTTTTAAATTGAGGGATATCATACATGCAGCAATATGCACAAATTCTGAGTATGAGGGGGGCAAAAATCTGGAGTTTTAAAAAAATTGTATATTTATTCTTACATGTTTAAACTTCAGGCACCTTCAAAGTACTCTCCATTTGATACAATACGCCTACCAGGATGCTTTACTGCTCAAAATAGTTTTCAAACTTGCCAATTTTGATGACTTTTAGTGCTTCAGTTGTTTTTTGTTTCACTTCTTCCACATCAGCAAAATATTTCCCTTTGAGAATTTTTTTTTCAGCCGGGAAGACAACAACAACAAAAAGTCACTCAGGGTGAGATCGAGTGAATGGGAGGGGGGGGGGGTGGGGAGCCTGGAGGACATACTGGTTTTGGTTAAAAACTGCTGAACACTCAGTGGGGTGTGTGCAGGTGCACTGGGAAATCACCCATCATGAAATGGGCAAATGCGTTGAAAGAATCACACACACAAAAAATTCACTGAAGTCCAGTGCAGCCTCTCACAACAATGCTAACTGGTACACTGGTACAAATGGGTTCCTAGAACACTTACCTAGAAGGGAAGGTTGTACTACAAGGAGCCTGCTCTCCACAAAAAATAATAATTCTGGGTTTTTTTGGTTCCCCTCTCATATAGCTTGGTGAATATTTACCTATGTCTACGGCCATTTAACCACTCTTCAGATCAAGATATAAGCATTTCCAACCATCCAAGAGTTTCCCTCATGCCTCCTCCCAAGATGTACCCAATACTTTAATCACTTTGCCAAATATTAGTCTTTCCTCTTTCTGAACTCCTTATAAATGGAGTCTATAGTATGAATGCTATGTCCACCTTACCTCAGGAGCCAGACACACTGATTTTTTTTCCCCAGTCAATTGTTTTCTGATTGGATTGGGCCCAATTGCTAGTTTTTCTGATTTTATTTTTAGATATCCAATAACAGCATTATTTTTGAAAATAATAACTGCCTCTTCCTCATAGGGTTTGGGTGGAGTTTTGTCTTCTTTGAAGAAAGAAACATTCATTTACTCATTTACTTATTCATTCACAAAATATGTATTAAGCATGTGTCACAGGAAGTGCTAGAAGTATTGCTGGGAAGATGAAGAACAAAAATAGATATGATGACCAACCCCAGGGGTTGACAGTTCAATGAGGAACCAAGTGAATGTAGAACTGGTGGTCAGTGCCATCAAGTAAGAGTAAAGGAGGTGGTGAAAGAGGACAGGAGTTGTATTTCTGATGGGCTTGCCAAGAAGGGTCTCAGAGGAAGTGATATTTAAGTGGAACCTGGAAGATGAGAAGAGGCCAGCCACATGGAGAGTTAGGGGAAGAACAATTGAAGCCAAAGGAACAGCATGGGCAGGCCTGAGATGGAAGAGCACAGCATATGGAGAAACCAGGAAAAGGCTGATGTGCCTGTCGTATATTAAGGGAGGGAGAAGAGGTTGTGAGATGAAACCGGAAAATAGGAAAGGTAATTTACAAAGAACTCCCCACAATTTGTGTCTGAAAACTTAACGTTGGTTTCATTCCTGAATGTCTTGTAATCTGGAGTTCCCACTGGAATTTTGGTTGCTGTAAATCAGACATCAAGAGTGTCTTGAGGCCGGTTACAGGGTGGGCCTGTGAGGTACAGACATGCTATACAAATATTGAGTATTATGTCCATCATTTTGAGCGATCTAAGGGAAGAATTGAGGGAATGATTTCTTCTCCAAGTCACAGGAATCTCTGGAATAGAAGAACTCAGGAGTTCTAATACTAATTCAAACTCTAGGGTATCATTTCAGGTCCAAGTATTTTTTATTTTGAGGGAGTGTCTAGAGGAGTATTCATCACTGACATTGTTTGAAATTGTCAGTGCATGGTCCTATAAAAAATAGGCTTTTAGTTGATTTTATTATTATTTTAAAATTTTCTACAGAAAATACCCCCTTTATTGCCTATATCCAGGCTTAATGTACCTACTTTGATAAACCGCTGTTCTGAAGCACTAATCTTGAACATTTTTTATTTAGTTATGAGCATAGTTTAAAATTTGGAGCCCAAGGAGAAGTTCAGAAAGGGCCCTTTATTATCCAAAATTCACAGTAAAAATATATAATTAACTATAAAGGAAAATTAAATTCTCACTAAAATCTAATGGCACACTCATTTCATTTCTCATGCGATGGTAATGAGGTAATATATAATTTGTGAATAACATTTAGAAAGTTATTTTGCTAGATAAACAGTTCTACTGCTAGTACTATGAGTGTTTTGAATTATACAATATAGCTTAGAGCAGTGGTTCTCAAACTATTTGCTCTCAGCACCCTTTTACACGTTAATATCGAGAACGTCAAAGAGACTGCCTTAGAAAATTCTAAAAATTACCATCTCATATTCCATTAGCCACACAGAAGTTCATATTCTGTTAGCTATCAGAGAAATGACATCGTCACAATTCATGAGGCCTCTGGTAAACTCCACTGTACTCCATAAGAGGATTAGGGAAGAGGCAAATAATGTCTTAATCTTGTACTGAAAATAGCTTTGACTTTTCAAATATCTAAAAAGAGTCTGGGACTCCCTCAGGGGTTCCTGTACCACACTTTGAGAAATGCCAGCATAGAGGTTGATAATATGGGTTGTAGACAATTAAGTTTACCTGCCAGCTGTACCATTACTGGAATTCTCTTTTTGAGATTTCATATCTTCAGCTGTAAACGGGTATAAGAATACCTCACTAGTTTATGGTGAGGGAAATATGGTAAATTATAGACAGTACATCAGCTGTGAATTTTTGGGTTGCAAAAAGAAATCCAACTTAGCTTAAGAAAAATGGCTCACTTTTCTTATAAAGGCTAGATGACTACTGTCTGATCCAAATTTTGTGCAGTCATGAGGGATCTAGCTCTGTGTCTTGGCCCTCCTCTGAGTATTGCCCTTATCCTCAGAATGGCTCAATGATGGCTGCAAAATTTCTAAGCCACTCATCCTCAGACCACATTCTCCAGCTAAAGAAAAATTATCTCTTCTGGTGGCTTCCATGGAACAGAGAGGCAGTTTTTCCCCTAGTATCTGGATCCAAGTGCTTAATTTACAAGTTCATTCCCAAACCAATACCTGAAGTCAGGGGAAAATACATTTATTTGAAGGCAATCGGAGCTTGTCCCCAGTACTAAGGGTTAAGTCAATCCTTCCCAACTCTTATGACTGAAAATATGGAGTGCTGATCCAATGAAAATTGGATGCTTCTGGTGCTAGAAAAGAGACAAAGATACTAGGAGAAAACAAACAAATGGCCACAAGGCTTTGTAAAGAGTCAAGCATGTAATATCTATGCAGAAATGTAGATACCTTTTTCTCTCTCTCAATAAGAGAACTCCTTTTTTTTTTTTAGTTGGAGTCTCACTCTGTCACCCAGACTGGAGTGCAGTGGCTGCTCCCGGCCACCACAGCCTCGACCCGCTGGGCTCCGGCGCTCCTTCCACCTCAGTCTCCAAGTAGCTGGAACTACAGGTGCGTGCTACCATGCCTGGCTAATTTTTTGATTTATTGTAGAGATGAGGTCTCACCAAGTTGCCCAGGTGGGTCTCGAACCCGCGGACTCAGGCAATCTACTCACCTCAGCCTCCCAAAGCGCTGGGATTACAGGCTGAGTCACCGAACCCGACTAAGACAACTCCTTTCATGGTCCTCGTTTCTAAGATCAACCCACTGGTGAACAGCATGAAGCCTCTCTGACAATATAATTGGGAAGGGTGATGGAGATGAAGGAGATAC
>CAUYQG010191212.1:0-13081 GCA_963574415.1 Tarsius wallacei
GATTGCCTGAGCCCGCGGGTTCGAGACCCGCCTGGGCAAGCAAGACCTCATCTCTACAATAAATCAAAAAATCAGCCGGGCATGGTAGCGCGTGCCTGTAATTCCGGCTACTCGGAAGGCTGAGGCGGAAGGATCGCCGGAGTCCAGCAGGTCGAGGCTGCGGTGGCTGGGAGCAGCCACTGCACTCCAGTCTGGGCGACAGAGTGAGACTCCAACTCAAAAAAAAAAAAAAAAAAGTTCCCACTTCTGGTACCAAAGGTTGATCCTGCTAGATGGACAGGAGCTCTATGAGTGGTCTGTGGTAGTGCACATGTCCTGAGACCAGCCTCTAGCCCTTCCATGCCACCCTCAGGCACTGTGAGAAGGAACCATTAACACCCGCCTGCCCTCAGTCACCACTAGCCAAGGGAGGAAGTATCCATTTACAGGGGGTGAGTAGCAGCATGGATGATAAGCGAGAGGGTGCTTAGAGCAACCTTCAACTTATATCTTACCCACACTTTTCCCTCTGTCTTAGTTCTACGGTTAAAGATGGCAATGTGGCTGAACCATGAGGAGGGTTGGGAGAGTTGAATACATTAATGCACACAGCTTGGCCTAACCCTGCAGCCACCAGCCAATTAACCCCAAGGTCCTCAAATATGCTCCACATTTCCCATCTTCATGTCTTTGTTCAGCATCCTATTCCCTCTATGGACCAACCTGATGTGGCCCAGCCTCCAGTGGGAGGGGAGCACCCTGTCCACTGTTGGTACAGTGGAAATAAATACAACTTTCTGCGTAGTATCTACCAGGCCCCCACCTTTCTTTGTGAGATTCAGGCATTTTATTTCTTGGAATTCACCTTAAGGATATGATCATTCAAAGACTTATTTACAGTATATCCTCGGCTATTAACAATCATGTTTTTGAAGAAGTGTTTGATGACAGAAAAAAAGACTAAAAATGTAATATTATTGAGCAGAAAAGGGCTACTAAACCATAGGAGACTTAGGTTTTGTTAAAATATACATATTATATTTAATTTGCCTTGAATTAAAACTAGAGAGAAAGATATCAAACTATTAACAATGTCTCTATCTCTAGGTGGTAGGGTTGCATATGCGGGATTTTGGTTGCCTTTTTTCTTTTGTTTGGCTTTATCAGAACATCCACCATCACTGTGTCCCTTCTTCTGGTAACAGCACCTCAATTTTCCTCCAGGAAGTTACCCCTCTACCATCAGCTGGAGGCTTACAGGACAGTGGATCAGAATGCCCAGGGCTGGGTGTAGAACCCAAGCTCATCTGATTCACTCTCTCCCAGGACTGTGAATCCTAGGCAGCAAAACCCAAGGATGGCGAACAAGGGAGCAAGTGCATCTTGGGATCTTTGCTGGACAGGCCATCCGCGGCTCTGCCCTCTGCTGTCTCAGGCCTTTGAGTCTCTGAGCAAACCAACACTCTTCTAATAAATCCTACCTCTGTACACATCAGCCAGAGGCTGTTGATGTTGCTTGTAACTAAAGAGTCCTAACTGAAGTCCCCTGCCTCTTAAGTGTGCACTGTTTCCGAATTGCCTCCAGTGACCATGTGCTACTTGCAAGAGACACAATGGTTGAGGGCACAGACTCTGGGATGGGACAGATCAGGGCCAGGACCCCACCAGCTTTGCAAGTGTGAGACCCAGTAAATGAACTGCCTCATCTCTCTGGGCCTCAGTTTCTTCGTCTGTCAAATCAAAGAGTATTCCTGTTTCGCAGGAAGCTGGTGTAGGCCTCAAAAGCAGTAATAAAAGGATAGTGCCTGGCATATCCAAGATGTGAAATGAATGGCAAGTGCCATTATGAGCAGATGTTTATAACTCTGCTGAACAAGTGAATCTATTAATCCAGCAACAACTCCTGCATGCCTGCAGTGTGTCAGTCCCGTGCTGGGCTCTGGGGCTCAACGGTAGGCAGGACAGTTGGACCCTGGCCCACATAGATCCCACAGTCTAGGTGGGAGGCAGACAAAGAAAAATCACAGATGAAGACACAACCCATTTCACATTGTAGGAAGTGCTGTTCGGGAAGCAAAGGCTAGGAAACGGAACAAGGCAGAGAAAGAATCTACTTTAGATCTGATGGTCAGGAAACACAGGGGAGAGGTCTAGGATAAAAGGGGACCAGGCCTGTGGGGTGGGAGGAGAATATTCCAAGCCAAGGGTTGCTCAAGAAGCAGCAGGGCAGGAAGCATCATGGATGGAGGGCAGGAAGGCCTTGGAGGTCATGATCAGGAGTTTGTACGTTTCTTTTTTTTTTTTTGAGTCAGTCTCACTCTGTCGCACAGGCTGGAGTGTAGTGGCACGCTCACGGCCACCCTAGTGTTGACCTGCTGGGCTCAGGCGACCCTTCCACCTCAGCCTTCCAAGTAGCCGGAACTACAGGCACATGCTACCACACCTAGCTAATTATTTTATTTATTTATCATAGAGACGAGGTCTCACCAAGTTGCCCAGGCTGGTCTTGAACCCCTGGGCTCAGGCAATCCTCTTGCCCTGGCCTCCCAAAGTGCTGGGATTACAGGCTTTAGCCACCGCGCCTGGCTTGTACATGCCTTTTAAAGAGGTTTCAAGTTGGGACTGACGTGATCTGCTGTATGAAAGGCCTGCCAGCCCTCATGGAACTGAAAGGAGCAGGCAAGTTGGGAGGTAACATCAATATTTCTAGGAGGAAGCAGACGGAGGGCAGGCGTGCTTCAGAAACAGAACCCACAGAAAATGGGACTTGCCACTGTGCTGAACATGAGGGGTAAGAGGAAGGTGTCAGCAAGATGGCGCCCAGCTTCCAGTCTGAGACAGGTAGACAGCACCGCCGCCCACTGAGAGGGAAAAATGGACGTACACGGGGAAACCAGTGCCCCAGGACAGACATATCAGGTTTGTGTGTGTGGAAACTCAGAGGGTAGTCCTGGGCTGAGACTACACAGGTGGGACCCCCACACAGAGATGCTACTTAAATCCATAGGACTGAATGAACGGGAGCCATTTTGTTAATCTTACTCCCATAAGTGCTGCATGACCACCCTGACCACACAGAGCTCCACGGTCCTAAAACTTGAGGGTACATCAGAATCACTTGGTGGACCAGCTAAGCCCCCATTGTTACTCCCAAAGCTTCTGATTCAGGAGGTCTGGGGTGGAGCTGGAAAATGTCCACTTCTAAAGAGTTTCCAAGGATGTTGACCCTGTGGGTCCGGGGCCTTCATTTGGGATCACTGCTCTACCAGGAACACTGGGCCTGACCTTCACTCCTAACTCCATACTTACTAACTACAGGTAAGACACTTGACTGCCCTGCTTCTCAAGTGTTAAAAGGTGGTCAGGGGTCCACACGCTGTGGTATTAAGAGGTGCACCCGTGCAGTTCCAGTGTGAAGTAAACAGTGTGTGGTTCCTTTTAGTTGGAAATCATGCAGAGAGCTTCCCGTCTGAAGAACGAGCTGCACATGTTAGCCACAGAGCCACCCCCAGGCATCACATGCTGGCAAGATAAAGACCAAATGGATGATCTGCAAACTCAAATCTTAGGCAGAACCAACATACCTTATGAGAAAGGTGTTTTCAAGCTGGAAGTTATCATTCCTGAAAGGTACCCATTTGAACCTCCTCAGATTCAGTTTCGTACTCCAACTTATCAACCAAACATTGATTCAGCTGAAAGGATTTGTTTAGATGTTCTCAAATTGCCACCAAAAGGTGCCAGGAGACCCTCCCTCAACATTGCAACTGTGCTGACCTCTATTCGGCTGCTCATGTCAGAACCCAACCCTGATGACCCACTCATGGCTGACATATCCTCGGAATTTAAATATAATAAGCCAGTCTTCCTCAAAAATGCCAGGCAGTGGACAGAGAACCATGCAAGACAGAGGGCTGATGAGGAAGAGATGCTTGATAGTCTCCCAGAAGCTGCTGACTCTGAAACACACAGCTCAACACAGAAAAGAAAAGCCGGACAACAAGGAGGCGTAGAAAAGAAATTTTGTCCTGGTATTTAGGGGATTTGTCCTGGTCCATCTTAGGAGAGGAACATGTATGCTAGTTATATAATCAAAATGAGACTCTCGCTAGTATCATTTCATGGCAAGCACTACTTTAAACAAGAATGTCCTGGACCATTCTTTGCCAAGATGATCTAATTTGCCTACCTTTCTTGAATGTTAATCTTTGTTATTTGATAACATTATAATTTTTGTGGCCTATAAAAGACCCTGTATATTTATGTATTCTGCTCCATAGTGATTCCAAGTGTAATTTGTTTTATTTATCTTGTACATACATATTTTGAAATCTTTTAAACCTGAAGAATAAATAATCGTTTAATGCTGGGGGGGGGAAGGTGGTCAGAAAAGGCCCATTGTGGTGGTTCACACCTACAGTCCCAGCCACTCCGGAGGCTGAGGTGGGAGGATCACTTGAGCCCAAAAATCTGAGGCTGCAGTGAGAAGTGTGAACTACCTTCCCAGTAAGCACACAGAAGGTACATAATGTTGGCTGAACATGTAAATTTAGTTTAAATGTGGAGTCAGAGAGAGAAAAGGTCAGGTGAAGACACTTGAAATAACTCATGCCTGGCCAGGTGTCATGACTCAAAACCTGCAATCCCACACTTTGGGAGGTGAGGCAGAAGATCGCCTGAGCCCAGGAGTTCGAAGCTGCAGTGAGCTATGATGGCATCACTGCACTCCAGCCTGAGTGGCAGTGAGACCTTGTCTCTTTTTTTGTTTGTTTTAATTTATAAGTTTTTTTTTTAGTTGGAGTCTCACTCTGTTGCCCAGGCTGAAGTGTCATGGCAACATAGTGAGACCTCATCTCTGCAAAAAAATGCAAACAATTAGCCAAGCGTGGTGGTGCATGTCTGTAGTCCCAGCTACTCGCTACCATGCCCAGCTCTACTTTGCTTTTTTTTTTTTTGAGTTAGAATCTCACTCTGTCGCCCAGGCTGGAGTGCAGTGGCACACTCATAGCCACCCCAGCGTCCACCTGCTGGGCTCTGGTGATCCTTCCACCTCAGCTTCCAAGTAGCCAGAACTACAGGCACACGCTACCATGTCCAGCTAATTTTTGATTTATTGTAGAGATGAGTAGCCCGGGCTGGTCTCAAACCCACAAGCTCAGGCAATCCACTCACCTTGGTCTTCCAAAGTGCTGGGATTACAGGTTGAGCCACCAAGCCCGGCCTATAATTTTTTTTAAGGAGATAAAGTCTTACTATGTTGCCCAGGCTGGTCTTGAACTCCTAGGCTCAAGCCATACTCCTGCCCTCGGCCTCCCAGAGTGCTGAGATTATAGGTATGAGACCCTGTCTCTTAAAAAAACAAAAAACAAAACTCATGCCTGAAAGTTTGAAGTCCCCAGAGCAAGACAAGCTCTGTGTTCAAAATCTCACCTTCCTGGGCTTGGGAAGAGCTGCTCAGATGTCCCCAGGGGAGGGGCTGGCCCTGACCTCTTCTGGCATGAGTGCCCTCCCTCCTGGGCAACAGACCTTTCCTCTGGGTTTGGCAACCACAGTTCCCCAATTTCCAGAAAATTCTCAATTTTGTGTAATTCTAATTCTAACTCTAATTATTATTATTATTATTATTTTGAGTTAGACTCTCACTCTGTTGCCCAGGCTGGAGTGCAACCCAGCCCAAGTTGAAGCCTCAACCTGCTGGGCTGACATGATCCTTCCATCTCAGCCTTCCAAGTAGCTGGAACTACAGGCGTGTATTACCACACCCAGCTAATTTTTAAATTTATTGTAGAGACAAGGTCATGCATGTTGCCCAGGCTGGTCTCACACCCCTGGGCTCAGGCAATCCTCTTGCCTCCATCTCTCAAAATGCTGGGATTACAGACGTGAGCCACCACGCCGGGCCCTAATTATTTTCAATAAAGATGATAAAGTGAGTGTGCAGCAAAACAAACTTTAGCCAGCTCCTCTTTGGAAGACTCTTCATGGAACTAAGTTCATGTACCTCCAGCCCTCCCCAGACTTACTTCTCCTATGGCATCTTTCCCAAGCCTGCGGTGGGGCAGACTCATCTGAAACGATGAAGGGCACCCTTCCCGAGAAACCACATGTTAACCAGACCCCATACAGAGCACAGGACACAAGTTCAGGATTGTGCTGGTGATTTGGGGAGTAGGAGGCGAGGAGCACAGGGAGGGTCCGTGCCCTCCCATGGTGGTGCTGAGCCCAGCACCCTCACATGTGACAAAGGGCAGAGGGTGCAGCCGAGCAAGCCTTACCTTCTCATAGGGACAGTACTTGAACATCTTGATGGGGCTCGTGCAGATGAAAACTTCAGTGCTGCCGACGAGAGAAAGGAGTAAGCCTGTGAGCCCACAGCCCAGGGCATTCCTACTCTGTGGTCTTGATCACCACCCCCCAAGAATTTACCACCCACCTTGCCCTCACCAGGCTGAACCCACTCAAGCCCTTCACCTGGTGTGAGAAAACCCACTGCCCTATGTTGTCTCCACACCAGAGAGACATTGGCCTTGCATTTCTGCCCCACCTGATGGCCCCGAGCAGCCCATGACCCCACTTGGCCATGGACCACTATCTCGAGGTAGACATCTGACTTCACAGCATCTGACCAGGGCCCCGTGCAACACAGAGTAGTAAGTAAAGAGATCTGACAAAGAGGAATTCTGGGAATGTGTGCAAGTCCCCAGGTCATGGGGAACACAGAGGAGGAGGCCCATGCCACACCCAGCTGAGCTCTCCAGCAACAGGGGTCCCCTCAAGACAGGCTTTGGCTCTGAGGAACGCCAAGTCCCCACAGGCTGTGGGCCTGTGCTGAGTGGATGTGGGAGGGCCCGGGGGCCTCCCAGGTGCCTGTGCCCCCCACACCCACTGGGCCCCATCCCTCCCAATGGGACCACCTGGTGCCGAACACCCTCAAGAAGCCGGTGTTCACCTGCCTCCCGGTGCGCTTCACTGAGCCTGTGGAAGAGTGCATTTATGGATTCTCTCTCTCTGGCAAATGAGTCCCGAGAGGCATGGATAGATGGATGGGTCCCTGGCACACAGGGTGTGCCCTCTTGTTACCTGACTCTCGGCACTCCCTCTGCCAGCCACACCAGCCCCTCACACCTGCTGCCCCCTGTGTAAATACTCAGCTTTTCCCCAATGTCCTCACCTCCTGCCCCACCAAAACTGGTCTCACACCAAGGGCATGCCTTCCCTGCTTGCCTGTTTCTTCCTCAGACCCCACAGACTTCTCCTTTGCTCCTTCCAAATCCCGGACTCCGACACTCACGCCTTACAGCACACCCCACGGCACCTCCTGGCTGAGGTCATCCACCACTGCATGCCCCCCACTCGCTGGCTCACTGCTGGCCCCTCTACCCTGCTCTGTCATCAGCCTCAGTGACTTGACACACACACACTGTACACATCCACACGTGTACATACATGCCGCTCCAACACCACAGCTGGCCCCCAACCTTCCTCACGTTCAGACACCTGCTTCACACCCTCCTGCTCACCTTTGACCCCGCTTCCTCGCCTCCTGTCCCCACTGCAACTCACTCCAGCCTGGCATCTGACCCTTCACTCCACAGAAACTGCTCCTTATCACCAAGGACCCGCATGTCCCCATGTCCAATGCTCACCTCGCCATCCTCTTCTCAACCCCAGCTGGCCACGCTAGCCCTTCTGCGGCACTCCCCTGTCCTGGCTCCTATCCCGTGATCCTCACTGCTGCCTGCTCCTTTCCTGATCTCTGGGGGTTGGTTCTAGGCCCTCGGGGGCTCTCTACCTGCACTCCCTGCTAGGTGATATCCAGGCTGTGGTTTTATTTTTTTTATTTTTTATTTTTTTCTGCTGCAACGTGTTTAATATGTGCCCAAAAAACTACACCACAGCTTACTCCACACGTCTGTAGAGAGTGCAGTCTTGCCTGCATATACTACAATGAGGTAGAGACTTAACACACAGCTTCACAAAACCCACAGAGTAGCTGGGATATGCAACAATGCAACGTCAGCTCAGCAGGAGGGGAGGTTATGACACTGGTTCTTTGGCACACAGCTTCCCTAAGGGGGGCAAGTAGTTTTTCTTTAAAAAAAAAAAGGAAAGAAAGAAAAAAGCAGGCCACCTACTTGCTGATGTGTCCCAAGCTCTCCCAGCTCCAGGCTTATATCCTAATGGCCCCCCAGTCCCCTGCACCCAGGCAAACACTGATCTTCTTTCTATCACTGCAGATCGAATTATATTTTCTAGGATTGTATATAAATGGAAATGTAGATTATGTACTGTTTTTTTTGCCTGACTTCTTTCATCCAGCAAAATTAGTCTGATATTTATCAATATTGCTAAATAAATGTATCAGTACTTTGTCTCATTTTTTAAACTTAGCAAACTTCTTTCTTTTTTTTTTTTGGAGTTGGGGTCTCACTCTGTCACCCAGGCTAGAGTGCAGTGTCACGCTACTGGCCACTGCAGCCTTAACTGCTAGGCTCAGGTAGTCCTTCCATCTCAGTCTTCCAAGTAGCTGGAACTACAGGTGTACCAACACGCCTAGCTCATTTTTTAAAAAATTTATTGTAGAGACGAAGTCTCGCCAAGTTGCCCAGACTGGTCTCAAACCCGGGGGTTCAGGCAATCCTCTTACCTTGGCCTCCCAAAGTGCTGGGATTATAGGTATGAGTCACTGTGCCTGGCTGAGGTTTTTTTTTGTTTTTTTTTTTAGAAAGCAGGATTTATTGAGAGGACAGAAAAGCTCCCACAGTGGGAGGGGACCCAAAGGGGTTACCCTCCCTTTTTTTAAGTCAAGGTCTCATTCTGTCACCTAAGCTGGAGTGCAGTAGCAAGCATAGGCCTGTGCAGGGCCAAGGAGACAGAAGGGAGAAGGCAAAGCGAGGGAAGATGGCAGGAAGGTGGTTCATGGCTGAGTGGTCCCTCCTGGCACGGCCCAGAAGACAAACTTACTTTTGGAGGTTGGCCATTTGCTTCACAGCTTCTACAGCCCCTGGCAGAGGCTCAAGTTCATAAAAGAAATTCTTCGACTCCCAAATGCTACTGGCCTTCTCCTGAGAAGTCAAGAAAAGCAAGTTACTCCTAGGGTCCTCAGCATCTCACTGCTCTTACCTCGGGGAAGGATGTCAAGGCTGTCAAGGTGGGGGGTGGCTTCCACATTCCTCCCGTCTCCAAACACACACCCAAGACAAATTTCCTTGGGAAGGCGCATCAGCTTTGGGCCCCTCGCCAGGAAGGATCTGACTTTTGCGAGGACCCAGCAGAGACCAGCTAAGGCGTCAGAGCTATGGAACAACACCTGCTGGAGCTCTCTGGGACCCGAGGCCAGATGTCAGAAATCGCACACTCACCAGGGTGGATTTGAGTGGCCAGAAGCACCGTGGAGGCTGAGACTGGGCAACCCTGCTGTGGCAGTAGAGTCCTTACACATCAGAGCTGGAGGGACTCAGAGATCCTAACGTGCACCCCTCCCACATCAGTGAGAAGAGCTTCACAGCTTTCTCTGCTCTGCTTTTTCATCTGTTTTATGTGTTGAGGCACCAATAAGTGCATTTTAAAAGAAAAAACGATTCTGCAGCTTTTAGAGCTGGAAAGCAAAAATCTAGACCTTCATTTTACATATGAGAAAACGAAGGCTCAGAATAGGGAAGGGATCTAGCTGATGTCGCACTGCCAAGCAGAGACTAAGTTGGAGGAGAACCCTCACCTCCCAGCTCCCCAGCTAGCTCCTTTCCACCTCACGTTGCTGAGCCAAAATCAAGCTTCCAGGATGCAGCAAGGGCAAAGTGACAATGGGAGGGAAGGCAGTGCTCAGCCTCTGAGAAGCAGAAGCCTAAACCCCATGCGTGCGGTACAGGAAATGCCTCTGCCAGGTCAGACTACATGCTCCAGCACAATGCCATCCTGCCCCATATGCAGCTGGAGGTCAGTCAGAGATCACACCGGCTATACTCTTGTGAACTCAGAGGGGCTAGGCAAATGCCTGCTTATCGCTATATACACTTGGTCCTCACAACTCACAAGGGCAAAAATTGCTATCTCCAGTTCACAGAGAAGGAAGTGCCATTTAGACATGACTTGAACTTCTGACTGAGTTCAGACTGGAAGCAAGGCAGAGGGGTGGGGTCAGAAAGTCCTGGCCCTTGCTGTGTGACCCTGGGTTCACCACCTCACCTCAATGAGCCTCTCTCCTTATCTAGAAATTAAAGACAGGAGTCCATCCCTTCCTCAGAGGGTCATTGTGAGGTTATAACAGATACACAGCACCTGGCATGGAGCCTTGTATGTAATGCTAGCTTCTCGGCACACCTTCCCTTCCTGACACTAACTTGTGTGAAACCCTGGTCAAAGCATTTCCAACTCTCTGGGCTCGGTCTATCCATCCTAACGGTTTAAGATTCCAAGTCAGTTAAAATGAGCTTGGCTTTCCCCATTCCACCTGCTTACCTCCCAGAGTAATGTGAAGATCAAAGGGAATCAGACAGCAGAATTTTGTAAAGTAGAAATGCCTACATCAGTAAGTGGAGTTGTTTTGTTTCAACCACAGATACTGGGCAAACTCGGCTAAGGGGAGACCCAGGGTTGTTGTGTAGTGAGCTGTGCCTCGGGAAGGGAAATAGAAGAAACCAGCAGGTTACTCCCAGAGCACCCCTCTTACTGCTCCGTGAGCTCTGTCCCATTCATTGCCCTGTACTTGGAAAACTGTAACTCGGCATGTACATAGGCTGCATATCTGTACAAAGGCCTGGAAAAGCCACTGCACTTCACTGGAGAGCTGGGGGCTGGGCTCAGTTTCTCCTGGGAGAAAATAAGGCGCCCAGACTTCCAACACTATGCACAGTTTATAAGTGAACACATACACACAGCGCAGTGGAGTCTATTCTGGAGACTGCAGACATGAGTAGAGATTTGTTTTCCCCAACCGAACATTTTTCATGTATTTTCAGTATGCTGGGAGAGGTCAGCGTACTGGGCTCTGTGAAAGTCACCTTTGCAGTGCCTACTGTTGATGAAGACAAAATAGCACTAGGCTTCCTTTCTTAAGGCCTATCCCTCAAGAAGCCACAATCTTGGTGAGGCGCCTTTTTGAAGTCAGAAGAAACGCCCCGTGTTAGTGAGAGCAGAACGGGACTCCTGGGTGGGGAAAGCTAAATGTGCTTGAGAAGCAGACGATTTGGGTTTCAATCCTGAGTCCCTTATTAGCATGTGACTTGGGGCAAGTTTCTTCATTTGCAAAATGGAAATTGTCTACCTCAGAGAAGAGAGGATGCAGTGAACTTGTGGTTACAAAATAGGCTCTAATATCTTCCTCCTCCTTCTCATCAAATCCTCTGACAATGACCCTAGGTGGCCAATCGAGAGATGCCTTAAGTCTGTGCACAGCAAAGTCCCCTCTTCCTATCACAAAGTATTTGCAATTTACAAACCAAGGTGTCTGTACGCCTCCCCCCCCTGGATATTTTCCCTCTGTCCTTCCTGGACTCCGAGAACAGAGCACAGCTGGAGCTGGGGGTAGGGGGTGAGGGGATGGTGATCTCAGGTGTTCAGCAGGGCCAGTACTGGATGCCGGACAAGTCAAGAGGTGGACCCCACCCCACCTTGACCCCTAACTCACAGCGTGAAGCCCAGAAAGTCACTCAACCTCTCTGGGCCTCAACTACCACTGGAAAAGGACAAAACAAAACAAAGAATGGTAAAGACACCCATCAAATTCTTGGGAAGAAGTGGGAGTGTGACCGCGGTGGTGGTGAAGGAGGACCTAACTTGTAAGGTTTATTTTTCTAAAAACTTAACAAACGACTGGCGGCCAAGTACACCAAAATAAAAAGGTCAGCTGAAGATGGAGAGTCAGGTATGTTACACTTCTTACTCTCCCGTGTTTGGGGTAGCCCTCGACGGCAGCCAGCAGAGACGGAGCGCAGGGCGGCCCCCCCCCCCCAGTGCGCCGTCGCCCCCGGGCCGCCCCAGGGCCCTGTGTGACCGGAGGGCCGGCCGAGGCTAGCGCGGCGACCCGTCCAAGGTCACGGCGGCGGCCGGGCCCCAAGCCCGCCGGGGGATGCTCGGGGCCCTGGCCGGCAGGCGGCTTCCCTTCCCCGCCGCCAGGGGGCGCGGCGGGGGGCGGCCGGGCGGCGCCGGCGGGGGCGGGCGGGGGATGCTCACGCTCAGCCCGGGCCGCAGGCGGCCGTACTGCTCCGACACCCAGAAGCCGCGCCGGTCCTCCAGCGCGATGAAGGGCTGGTCGGGGAAGCGCGCGCGGAACTTCCTGAGGAAGCCGCCCTCGAAGTCGGCCAGCACGCCGTCCATGTCCACCAGCACCCGCAGGGCCCGGCCGCTCCGGCCCGCCGGCCCGCGCCGCCCCCAGGGCCCCGCCGCGCCGCGGAGCTGCCGCGCGCACCAGCCGCCCGGCCGGATCATCGCCGCTGGCGGCCGCCCGGCGCGGGCGCGGGAGCCCGGGCCATGCCCGCCGCGGAGGAGCGCCCCGCCGGCTCCGGCTCCGGCTCCGGCCCCCGCGCGCGGCCCGGGCGCGCGCCCCGCACGGCGAACGGCCGCGCCGGCCTTAAAGGGCCAGGCGCCCGGCGGGGGCGGGGCCCGGGCGGGGCTTCGAGGCCGCGTGGGCGCGCGAGGCCGGGGGCGGCACGCACGCCCCGGCTCCCCGCCCGCAGCGTCTCCCTGGACCCCGGGCCCGGGCTCCCTCCTTCTCGGCACGGCGGCGGATGGAGGATGAGTGCACGCCGCGGGAGCAGGCCCGCCTCTCTAGGAATGTGTGAAGCGCTTACCGTGGTGACCTGTGAGCAAAGCCGACGGGTTCTCGCCATCCTGGAACGTAGGGGTTTTTGTTTCTTGTGCTTTTGAGTTGGAGTGTCACCCCGTCGCCCAGGCTGGAGTTCCGTGGCTCGCTCACGGCCACCCCAGCGTCGACCTGCCGGGCTCTGGCGATCCCTCCGCCCCAGCCTTCCAAGTAGCCGGAACTACAGGCACGCGCTACCACGCCCGGCTAGTTTTTTATTTATTGTAGAGGCGAGGGCTCGCAAAGTTGCCCGGGCGGGTCTCGAACCCGCGGGCTCGGGCAATCCACTCGCCTCGGCCTCCC